>JARFOD010115864.1:0-14998 GCA_031763545.1 Mopalia muscosa | reverse complement strand
TATTGTGGATGAACATTTAGGAGATGGCTTTATTTATTAATGCAAAAAAATGTCCGGCAAAAAATAAGATTGTCCGGCAACTTTCTGAAGCTGTAGGACAAATGTCCAGCTGTCAATTTCAAACATTTCTACCCCTGCATACATGTACGGTGCAATTTACCAAAATATCCCGTTAATAAGTGTTTTAATACCTGGAGGGGAAAATGAAACGGTCTATTTTGGCTCAGAAAATCTCTGTTGCTTGTTCAGGTTAATTGGCCTGCCAAGCCTAATTAGTTTCAAGACAGCAGAAAAATATAAGTGACTAAATACTTTAACCATAAGGCTGGGTATTAATAGTTTTCAAAGACGGAACTCTGTACACTTACAGGTGCATGTAGATCAGTGGCATGGACATCCAGAAAGTTCAACTTAGTATTCAGGTACCGGTTGCTTGAACCGCTATTAAATTTAATCCGCTATTAGATGACGTCACACCATGTTGAAGGTCTATCTCTATTAGCATTTTAATCCAATGTTAGTGGCTAATGATCTTTGGCCCCAGAAGTGATGAATGGGGATGTTTTGGGGAGAAAGCTACCTGTTGCCCTGGTGCTCTAAGAGCTAAGAGACAACATATAGTTGATCTGTTTGTTATGCCTTTGTATTGAATCCTGTGATTGTCATAAGTTTTGTTGCCAGTGGTGTTGAGGATCATTTCCTTCACCAATTGGACAGCATCCAAGGCTTATTGTACCAAGACATGTTGCCACGATTTTCTACGGACAATTTTAGTCTAGAGAACTAATGGGCTCCCAAAATATTGCATATATATGCCCAAATAAATGGCAATACATTCCTATTTATAATAAAATTTGTTTTTAATCCAGCCAAAAAGAGGATTATACAGAACCATGATTTTATGTGGCCTAATGAATTTGGAGTAAGAACCTGGACCAAATGTTCAAAACCTCCACTGACTTAATATATCGGGCTTAAATGTATTCAGTAAAATCATAAACATCTCCGAAACGACAAGTAATGCATGTTAACTTTCTATATTTTGGTTTATTAAAGCATCAGGGATTCGTGATGATGGTTTAATGATGATGGTTTAATAAACCATCAGGGATTCGTGATGATGGTTTAATGATGATGGTTTATTAAACCATCAGGGATTGGTGATGATGGTTTAATGATGATGGTTTAATAAACTGAAATATAGAATCTTAACATGCATATCTTGTTGTTTCTCGGAGTTGTGACTTTGGTATACAATGTCAAATTATTCAGTGGGAATTACAGTATATCAGGAACATCTATTTTGTAAGTTAATGAGAAATGTAATGGTTTGAGCAGGATTTATGGCAGTTTGGTTAAGATGTTATCAAGTGTTTATCTTGCTTCCTGAACTTAGTCATCCAAGAAACTGCCAAACTGAAATGGAGAAACCTAACACTATAGAGTCAGTTTTTAAAAGCTTGACTGTATGAAGCTGTTATAACAAAAAGGTTCTCTGTTTTTTATTTTTTTTTATTTTTGGAATTGGCACTATCTTTTTAAAGCTTTTTAGTCTATGGTGGCCTTCAGGTGCCATAATGTTTCTATAGTATCTTTTAAATAATCGCTGTTATTTATGACCATTTCCCAAAATTCATCACTTTGTGTAGCCTTGTCTTAAGTTATTGGCAGTATGTAGGGAGGCCGCGCTCTTGTGCCCTGGTGCTTTCTGAGTTAACAGACCTAATTTTGTTTTTATTTGAATTTTAATACCCCAACTGTGTGTGATTCAATATGCCAGCAACCAGCTGAAGGGCCTGGATGTTCTGATTTAAGTTTTTACCAAGCTTTTCTCCCACAATAATGCAGGTCAATGATTGGATTAACATCGACTTTATAAATAAATAAATAATTTAATAAGAATAAACTAGTAAGAAAATAAAATTTGTGATGCAGTTTGACTATTTAATAGCATCAAATATACTGTAGGTAAGCTATCCATATAAATTTGACTACTTAACTATCTTTTGTGTACATGAAATTAGTTTGAGGCCTAAAATCTAGCGTACATGTAAATAGCTTGAAGTATGGTGCTTAAACTCATCAATGAAACAAACATCTTTTTCTTAGTACTTATGAAATATTATTTGTCCAAACTGGCAACAACTATCATGTCCTACAAGTGAAATATCCTTGAATATGACGTTAAACACAGACCAGTCACCTGTGCTGTTGGGGGAAAACGGACCAAACAGGGTCTTTGCATGGTTATGCAAACTTTTTTAGGAGGATCGATTTATAAGTTTCCCAAATTGTTTGCAGTGTTCATTTAAATTTGCATTTTGCTACTGATTCGGACAAATTTTGTCATCAGTGAAGTTTGTATTATAAAGCAATTTAGTTTATTTTTTTCTGAAGTGCACATTTATCTATTTAAAAAATCTGCAAAAAGCAAATGTTAGGTTATCTCATGCAATTTTAGATGACTGATTTTGAGGTTATGCCGAAAAAAATTACAGCACAGGCCTGTAAACACCAATCAATCAATTTCCATTACATTTTATGTTACTGTTTGGGTACATCACCATCATGAAAGTGAAATACCCTTGAGTATGATGTGTTAACACCAATTAAACAAACTTAAGTGAAATACCCTTGAGTATGATGTGTTAACACCAATTAAACAAATGTAAGTGAAATGCCCATGAACACAATGTTTAACATCAATCAATCAATCAACGAGAGACCCTTATTTTGATATTCTGTTAACTCTATTCTGAGGTTGACACAAGTGATAGACAGATTAACTGATGATCCTATCAGTGGCTGGTCCTTAATCTCTATAGACATTACAGACACAATAAACACACAGATCAAATCTATTGTGGTGGCCAATTAGGCTGCTCTCCTATTAGATACCATATCAACACCTATAAACACCCTTGATATGGAGAGCATCATATTTGGCACTGCTGGAGTGGAAGTCAGGATATATCTGCTGCATGGGTGTTTGACATTTACTGGCAATATTACATATGTTCCATACTGGTTGTGTCAGCGGATCTCTGACTATAGACATAGGAAGCTAATTGGGGCCATTTCTCTGTAATAGTTGACTGTTCCCCTGTCCCTATGCTGTTTAACCTCTGCCTTTAAAAGATAAATCCTGGCAATTCTCTAACTGTGATATAATTATGGGGTGATCAGTAGGGACCATCTCAAAATAACAACTCCCCTCATTAGCTGCACATATGACGTGATTTTCGAGGGAGAATCAGATAGGTAACCATAATGTATCCAAATAACAACTCACTACTGTCTGTAGAGAGGAGGTCTGTAGGGACCATCTTTAAAATAATAACTCCCTTATAGCTGCACATATGACGTGATTTTAGAGGGAGAATCAGATAGGTGACCGTAATGTATCCAAATAACAACTCACTAAGTACTGTTTTTAGAGATCTGTAGGGACCATCTCAAAATAATTTACCTCTTACAGTTCACTCTGTCTTTAGAGGGGAGGTCTGTAGGGACCATCTCAAAATAATATCTCAATTACAGTTCACTACTGTTTTTAGAGGGGAGGTCTGTAGGGACCATCTCAAAATAATATCTCAATTACAGTTTACTGTCTTTAGAGGCGAGGTCTGTAGGGACTGTCTCAAAATAATTTCTCACTTGTGAACAGCTCACTGACTTTTGAGGGGAGATCTCAAAATAACTTCCCACTTACAGTTCACTATGTCTTTAGAGGGGAGGTCGGTAGGGACCATCCCAAATTAATGACTCTGCTAATTAGCTGTTGGAAGTGGTTAACAAGGGAGATAGGTAACTGTAAATTCTCAAAATACAGCGCACTACCATTTCACTCTGTCTTTTAATAAAGGAGAGGTATGAGGGACCATCTCAAAATTAGTACTACCTTATTAGCTGTATGATGTGATTTAAGGGGGAGATATGAAACCGTAATGTCTCAAAATAATAATTCAATACCATTTCAAATTCACTGTTTTAACAGAGAAGAGGGACATGTAGGGACCATGTCAAATAACAGCTTGAATTATTTTATTATAAGGCAGAGATCATCACGGGACATCAAAGAAAGGAACTCAAGAAAGCAGCTCTATTTATTTATTCTATCAGGCACGATAGACTATGAGTTTTTACCCAATTTTTATTTCCTTTTCTTTCTTTGTAGGTTTGCTAAAAAAAATTGCTGCAGGGACCAACTCAAAGTAATAACTAGCCTATATTATAATGAAATGCATGTAGATACATGTTGGTACATGTACTTGCAAATGTAATGTCTCAAAACAACATCTCATCGTCACTGGAGGAGAGATATGTAGGGACCATCTCAAAATAACTTCTTTAATTATTTTCATTATCAGGTGGACAGAGGATATCTCAAGAAAGCAGCTCATTAGTTATCAAGAGTGACTGTATTTTTGTTAAACCAAAATCAATCTAATTATTTCTTTAGATTTTGTCCTAATTTTCTTTCTTTTCTGTCTTTGTAGGTTTGATTACAAGAAGTTGTTATACAATTCCACATTTTGTTTGGTTCCACGAGGTCGCAGACTGGGGTCATTCCGTTTTCTGGAGTCATTACAAGCTGCCTGCATTCCTGTCTTAGCCAGTAACCAATGGGAGCTGCCCTTCTCAGAAGTGATTGATTGGAATAAGGCCTCTGTAGCAGCAGATGAACGCTCTATTTTACAGGTATAATAAACCTTTCGAATTCTTCTGTCTTATTTAAAGTTTGGGGACAGGTGGTTCAATTGGTGGGAGCTTCCTGTTGCCCTGTTGCTCTGAAAGCAATGGGGATAAAACTTCTTTGTTGCCCGCTTGCTGGGAGCAAATAATGTTGAAATACACTGTTGTCATATACATGAAACACCCTTAAGCCTGGCAGGAAACACTCTTCAGCCTAAAACATGAGGTAAAACACCAATCAATCAATACTTTACCCATTTAATAAGCTGGCCTGCTGTTATACAAACGAAATAACCCTACAAACTTCAGGTCAGCATATCAGTGCTTGAGTGGTGTTATATAAGTGCCATACCCTCGCACCCTACGTCAAACACCAGTCTATCAAATCAATCAATCAATCAATCAATCATTGGGTGGGCATGTATACTATGAGTGAACTAGTTGTACAAAACCCATTTCTGTAAGCTCTTATATTGGTATTTTATCTTAACTGTTACTCCCGGCAAATAAAAATTAAGCTGGACTGGTTATTGTTAGTTATCAGTGACCTTGAATGGCAAGTGAATTTACCAGCAGCAGCATGGGTATTGTTTTACAGGCATGAGATTTTTCCGCGAATCTACAAATTAATAATTATTCATGAAAGTTTCCAGTGTTATACAGAAAGATATGGATAACAACTATATGGCCAACTGCTCTAAAATGGCACCATTTAATCAGTCAAAATCATTTTTTTTCTTCTAAACAGCGGGTAGGTGGGAACCCCACCCCACCCCCCCACCCCCTCTCCCGAACCTTACCCCCGTTCAGTCGCACATGACCTCGGCTGAAGCTTTGCTTCAGATGGTCACTAAAAAATGACTCCAACAGATCAAAATCTTGTCTGAACTGGTGTTCCCTTTTAAACATAAAGGAAACAGGGAAACTGTAAAAATTGGACAAGTTGACTACTTTGGACACCAAACTTTTGAAAACTGGCTCCACCTCTGCATATGGGCGCCGAAAATAATATACGCCAAAATTATTGTCTTTGTATAATTATTTATATACATGTGATATCTGTGTAAAAATTAAGCCTAAAGGGGGAACTTTTGGACACCATACTTTTGATTTCTGGCTAAGCCCCCTGCTTGCTCTGAATGGCAATCTGCCAAGAAAATTGAGTAACGCTGCTGCATAATCTTGCAATTTGCAAACACAAAAATATCATGACTGTAATGATAAGATCTTGAGAGATGAAAGGAGGACTTGTGTGTTTAGTCACATATGCAGTATATTTACACAATAATTTAATTATATATGTAGATAATAATTAGTTTATGTAAATCAAGTCATCCATGTAGTTATAATTACCGTAGTATCACTATCGTATTATAAAAAAACTACTGTATTTCCTCGTGATTGAATTGACAAATTTACAGCTCAATATCAAGCTCAAGTCTTCTTCATGCAACTGCTCGCTGCGGTTATTTTGATTGGCTATTATTATGTCATCATTCAGCCAATTATCTGTCAGAGCTGATGTGGTGTCTATTTTCAACACAATATATTGTTGGGTTTTTTCTTGCTAATTATGCAGTCTGGCTCGGAAATAAGTGGCTTAAATGGCTCTATTTGGCACTATATTATTCCCATGGGGCCATTACTTAATTTGTTTAACTGTTTGCTAACTGGGTGTATTAAATATGCCAGAAAAAAAAATTGCATACCGGTGCATATTAGAAATATTCTTATATAATTACTAATTACCAGCTGTTTAAATAGCAACAGTGTTATCCATAATTTGTTTTGTTGTGGTATTTAAAAGTTCTTGTTGATAATTTGATAAACTATCAAAGGTAAATCACCACAAAATAAAATATTCTGTATTTTTGTCTGTCTTCATATAAGTGAAATACCCTTGAGTACGACGTTAAACACCAATCAAACAAACAAACAAATGAAATAAAGTTGCAGGTCGTACATATTGATTTTGCACTCCAGGCCTCCAAAGTTAAAGTGGCATGAAAATGTTTTTTTTTTAAATTATTGGATAAATACCTTTGTTTATCATTCATTTACACATTATTGGATCAAAGTCCCATTTGAGATATGAAAACAAAAAATTTATCACAGTTTTGTAAGGAATTCAGTTGTAAACAATGTGACATTTCTCGTTAGCTAGCAAGACAAAACCGATAGCAGATGCATTGAATGATATACATAGCAGTAATTTTCACAATATCACTGATCTTAGCTTTATTTTGAAGACAATTACAGATTATTTTGTAGACCCCATAATCATAACTTTTAAGCTGATTTTCTAAAAAAAAAAAATTTCAAGCAGCAAAAATATCTGTACTAAACGTGTTATAACTTTTTGGTCTTGTATTTCTGTGTTTGCTGCTCGTGGTGTCAAGGGTGGTTTGCTTTTAACATTGGGCTGACACAACAACATATGAGTGAAACAACCTTAAGTACAGCATTAAACCCCAATAAAACAAACACACAGGCAGATAAATTTTATAATGTTCATTTCTTTTCTGATGTAATGGGTTACTTTTGCAATGTTGTCTTTATTCTCCAACATTATGGAAATGCTTTCCATCTTGGTTATCATATGCTGGTGTCAATTATTGTTGTAATACACCACTGTCATTTAAGTGAAATACCCTTTAAGCATGGCATAACACACCAATTAATTAACCAATCAAGCACCTGTCATACTACGGTATATGAGTGAGTCACATGATGTGGCTCTGGCAATAGCGTTGGTGGTTTTTGCTAACTTTATTCCTTGGTTTCCACAGTGTTAAAGTAAGGAACTGTGTCAAATAGACAATCTGTCATCATATAAGCAAAACACCAAACTAACAAACAAATTAAAATAGTGCAGTTTAAGGCTATGATTCTTGGTAGTTTAAAGTTGTTTAAAATTCTAAAATGCATGGTATTTATGGATTTCTTTTAATAAAGGTGTTAATTTTTTAGTTAGCAGTCACCAGGAATTGATGAGGTAAACCATCTTTAAAAACTGACATCTGTTCGTTCGCAAAATGAGATAGAGGCAAACAGGAAAGAAAGATTCTCCAGCAATTGCGGGGGTGGTTTTAACACGGTTTCTTCTTGGTTTTCCATTGTATTAATGAGGCAAGGTGCAATGTGAAGTGGACATTCCGTCGTCCTATAAGTGAAATACTCTTGAGTACGACGTTAAACCCCCATCAAACAAACAAACAAACAAACAATTACTGATAATGGCTTTCAGTCCAGGTGATCAGTGGAGTACAAATTACAATATATTTTTGTGATTAATTAGATATGATGTATTGTAGAGTAGAAAACAAAGACTTTATAGTTATGTATTCATATCTGGACTACACTCATTCAAGGGGCTTACAGACATCAGAAAAAGAAGTGCTCTCGATCACATTGTATAACTTGTAATTGATTGGCATCACATGTTGCGACCTGTGGTGCTGGGATTCTCAGAGTAAATGAGCAACATAAAGCAGATGTGCTTTGATGTATTTTAGGGGGTTTTTTGGGGTGCCATTTTATTTTCCTGTCTTGTCTTCGTGTGTTGCCTGTCACATCAAGGGGTGGTCTCCATCACCCATTGGGAAAGCATACTTTCATATGAGTGAAATAACCTTGAGTACAGCAGGAAAAAAAACAATCGAACAAAAAAAATGTACAATAAAACTTGTGAGCTTTAATAACGACAAAAAGTGTACTTGTATGAGATTTTATTTAAGTGACTGGTCAGATATGATATTTTAACAAAGAAGAAAAAGCAGACTTTATATTTTTGAATTCATATGAGGACTTATTGACACTCACTGCTGAATATCTTTTTACCTCAGGTTTTTTTCTAGACATTGATATTGACTAGTGATTTTATCAGGGGGAATCAAAAACGTGGCCAAATATCATGGGGCTTACAGACATCAGAAATTGAAGAGCTCCGGATCACATATTGTATAACCTGCAATTGATTGGCAGCACATGTTGCGACCTGTTGCGCCGGGATTCTCAGAGTAAATGAGCAACACAGCTGTGCTTTGATGTATTTTAGTGTTTTTTGGGGGTGCCATTTTATTGTCCTGTGTTGTCTTTCTTCTTGCCTGTTACATCACTGGGTGGTTTCCTTCACCCATTGGGAAGTATACCATCATATTAGTGAAATAACCTTGAATACAGCAAAAAAAAAGAGAAGATTTTATCAGAGGGAAGCTAAAATGTAGGCAAATGTCATGTGGCTATTAACAGACATCAGAAATTGAATCAGGATTTCATGTTATATAACCCGCAATTGATTGAGGCACATGTTGTGACTTGTTGTGCTGAGACTCTCAGAGCTGATGTGCTTTTTGCATATTTTAGGTTTTTGTTGGCACCATTGTATTGTCCTGTCTTTTTGCCTGTTACATCAAGGGGTTGTCTCCATCACCCATTCGGATCGCATACTTTCATATAAGTGAGTACAGCAAAAAAAAACAAACAAAAAAAAACAATTGAACAAAAAAATGTACAATAAAAATTGTCAGCTTTAATAGCAAGAAAGAATAGAATGCTTGTAGGGTAGGCTATTTTCAGGGACTGGTCAGATATGATATTGTACAGGGTAGACAAAACCAGACTTTATGGTTTCGAATTCATACGCTGACTTATTGACACTCGGTGCTGAATATCTTTTTACCTCGGGTTTTTCTCGACATTGATATTGACTAGTGATTTTATCAAGGGGAATCGAAAACGTGGCCAAATGTCATGGGGCTTACAGACATCAGAAATTGAAGTGCTCTGTGATGACTATACACCGTTTTTCCCAATGTCTATTTCTAATATTCTCTTGTCAGAACATCTCTCTTTGGATGTTTGACGTCAGAAATGTATAGAATTCTTGACATTATGTCCCGTATGATGAAGATGAATTTGGGTATATTTATTCTTTGATTGGTAATCAGGCCGTCATCATTCTGATGAGCAAATACTGGAACTACTTTCTATTCATCTCTCTGCGTTTCATTTAAAGATAGCTTTTTTGTATTTATATTGTTTTCCCAATGGAACCGTTCTTTTTATCCTTTTACATTGAGGCAGTGAACGATAGACATTCTAATTTTCAAATGGATGTTTTTCATCACATGTATAAATGGAACTTGACCGCAGTTAATCATTTTTTTTCTTTTTTTTTTCTTCTTGACTTTTTTACTTCATAATATTGTTATAAGTGAAATACCCTCGAGTACAATCATAAAATCCAGACAAGTACATTGTTTGTTGCAGAAAACTTTACACTTTTATTTTTTTTTGCAGTACTGCTGTTAAATAAGTAAAATATCCTTAAGTACAGTGTTTAACACTGGTCAGTCAGAATATAAAAATCTTGGGATGAATATTCAAAATCACCTCAAATTCCTTCTTAAAATTACTGTTTTGAAATCTATGTAAAAGGCTGGGAAATTATGTCTGAGAGGCAGAAGATGAATTTTTCAGTTAGAAAGCATCAACATTTGTCAGAAAATATCGATTTGTTTGATTACATGCTGTATTATTGTCACCTCAATCAAAAAAGCTCAAATTTGTTATGGATGAAATTTGAGGTAATCTAGGGTACTAGCACATTTTTAATCAATCATAAAAGATTAAAGTTGTTTATTTAAACCAATGATATTGCAAACTGCAGTAGCAGGGTTAAAATATTAGAATCTTCATCAATCATACATAAGATAATATCGCAAAACCGGTTTGACAGTTATGATAAACGATCAAAGGATAAAGATATTTTTGTGGTCAATTTAGCTGTGTTTATTTCTGTCAAATTTTGGAGAAATTAATACAAATGTTCTCTACATTTATCGTTTAATGTAATGGGAAATCATTCTTGCAAAGTATGCCCGTTTGGTCTTATCAAGTTAGTTGACTATTTTTGGAGGAAATTGTTTGTCAATGGAAATTTATCAATTTTTGATGGACTTGTGATAAAATTATGGATAAAAAAAAACCCTGCATTAACATGGTCAAAGAGATAAATGAATTCCAGAAATTGATATGAATTATAGCTCTATTTCCTTATTTTTTTTATTTATCCAGTTTTTCCAGATTTCTTCCTGTTTACAAAGGAACACAAGAAGCCTTGCCTTAAGGAAGTTGTCAGACCGTATTATATGTTTGTAAAGCCAAACCCCTTGAGTAGGGATATCATTTTTTTTAAAACATTGTTCAACACAGTGTATTTGTGAATTCTCTTGGTGGAAGTTTCAGCTTCCTTAGCTTTCATACAGAGGTTCTGACAGTCCGTCATGTCAATGGGGTGGGACGATTCGAGATTTACAGTTGAACTTCAAGGAGTAACATATTCCCAACAGGGGTTTAGTCAGAAATCAAAAAAATGGTGTCCAAAATCGTAATTTTGGTTCACTTTTCATATAACTGGATGTCCACTTCTGACAGTTTCTCTTTCTCCTGCATGTTAAAGTTTCTTAAAACATGGTGTCGAAATGAGGCAATTGTTCACCTCAGGGTGGCCAGGTGTCTGCTGTATGTTATATTAGTTTTAAAAATAAATAATCCTTTGTCAGTCAACCAATTGATCATACCCAATAATCCAACATAAAATCACCTGTGTCTGGTGATTGATTCTTAGTTTTATTGGGATTTAGCCTTGTACTTTAGGGCATTTCATCAAAAGACGACAGATCAGTCAAATCTTTTATTTGAAAAATCGTTTCTGATTTTATTCAGTCGCTTTTAGTTTGTCCTTTCAAAGTAACCACAATAGCTTTTCTATTGCCTCAGTGTGGAAAATGTAGAAGTGTCAGATTTAAGTAAAATCAGTGTCACTACGAAAATCCTTTTCCGTTTCACATGTCACTTATATGGTTAGGTTTTTATCCACACCTGTCCAATCAAATCATTCAATGGCTACCTTCCTGTCAAGTTCTGATTTTGTAGAATCACCAAGAATCCTCTCTAAGCCGCCACAGTCAATACAAAAAGCTTTTATTTGTCAATCATACATGTATTGTGGAATGGTAAATTAAAATAAAGTAATTAATACTCAGTCACATTGAAAAGGCTTTTGAATTCCAGTCTCCTGTTCAATTCATGTCAAAACTTCGAAGCCATTGAGCTTAGTTCTGTATCATATATCTGGGTTTGATATCATGAAAGCTGGAAATTTAAAACTATTTGATCTCAAGTAGCAGAAAGAAAGCCTTTCTCGAAATCTTTTGCTATTACGAGCTTAGTTGTGTATCATATATCTGGGTTTGATATAATCAAAGCTAGTTGTTTAAAAACTGTTTCATCAAATGTAACAGAAAGAAAGTCTTTCTCGAAATTTTTTGCTATTTCAAGCTTAGTTCTGTATCATATATCTGGGTTTGATATAATGAAAACTGGTTGTTTAGAAACTGTTTCATTGAATGTAACAGAAAGAAAGTATTTCTCGAAATCTTTTGCTATTTATGTAAATGTTATATCTTATTGTTTATAATGTCATTAGAGAGTGTAAGGATGGTATTGTGAGGTTTATATCGGAAAATATCTCTAGCGATAACTGAATAATGGCCATGTGTATTTAAATAAAACCGTTCCTGTCTTACCTCCTCCCTTGGTACATGTATGAACCACTTGGTCATAAATCAGGACCACTTTAAATGGAGTGATAATCAGTAATTTTGGACTGTTTTGATGTCATTTAAATGTAAATTAATGCAATCTCTCTTTATAAATAAAGATACCAGAGTTCAAGATACATAAAGATATTTGCAAAATTACTCTCTTTTTAAATCAAACACTTTTTTTCCTTTTTTTAAAAAGATATCAGAGTACAAGATACATAAACTGGATACATGCAAATCTATTATTTCTTAAATCGAAACCTTTTTTCTATTTTATGTTGACCCAGATACATGTAACACATTTTCATATTTTAAACGGCCCTCTGGCTAGGGGCAGTTTGTTTGAAGAGTAGGGATTCTGTCTTTCTTTCGCATACGATGAAGATTAACTTACAAGGTTTCCTCCAGTTTTTCCAATGTAATATACGGGTTCGACCATCAAGTATATGAGCGAGTCACATGTTGTGGCTTCGGCAATAGCGGGGGTGGTTTTTCAAGGTTTCCTCTCGGTTTTTCACTGTTATAAGGCTGTGTGAAATGGACAATCCGTCGTCATATAAGTGAAATACCCTTGTATGATGTTAAACACCAAGCAAACAAACAAACGAATCCAAAATAATAAGGCTAGGATCAGTGTGAAGTGGATAATCCGTCATCATATAAGTGAAATACCCTTGAGTATGATGTTAAACCTCAGTCAAACAAAGTCAGGGTGTAGGGTTATGAAGGAGCTATTATTACCATTATTTATGGGAAAAAAAGCATGAAGATAATGCACTGTAATATAAGTGAAATACCCTTCAGTATTACATTCAACCCTAATCAAACAAATATACAAATGTAGTTGTGATCAATTGGTTTGTTTGTTAGATTGGGGTGTAACATCGTACTGGAGGGTATTTCACTTATATGATGATGAGTTCTAGCAATTGATATGGGTGATAGCTCTATTTCTTCCTATAATACTTAGATCATCCACTTCACACTGTTCCTTGCCTACATGTAATTATGCTGGAGAATCGTGAGGAAACCTTGTGAAAACCACTAATGCACTTTCATTTTAGTACCTATCAACTTTTCATGCCGTCCATCCAATATGATCCATGTATTATCAGTTCCGTTCATTGGTACAATGCAAATTCATCCCTTTTTCCCCTGTTTCTATATCCTCTTTCCATCAATAATACAGTCATAACAGGATTTTCTCTTCTTCAGAGGTGTTAAGCCGACGTGAGAAGAAATTCTAACAATTCATTTCCTCGGTTATCGGCTGAGGAGCCAAAGCTGTCTGTGTTTTGATTGAATCATACATCAATTTATTCTCTCCGTAGCAGTCGTAAAAATAGTTACATTATACGACTGAATGATATAGTGGACGGCCAGACATAAGTATTTGTGTTCGAGGCTGATCAATTTATTTTTGAGGGGACTGGATAGAAAAAGGATATTGTTCCTTAGATGTCTATTGAGAAAAAAAACATTCTTTTGATATTGATGATAAAATGCTCTCCTAACAGGCTTGTACTGTAATCTTTTTCAGCATAACCTTAAAATCTGTCCTCTAAAATTGTGTGAGATAACCTAATGTTTGCATTGGCTGCTGCTTTAGCAGATTTTTTAAATACATAAATATGCACCTATGAAAAATATACAAAATTGCTTTAAAATACAAACTTCATTGATGACAAAATTTGTCTAAATCAGTAGCAAAATGCAAATTTAGACGAACACTGCAAAAAATTTAGGAAACCTATAAATCCATCCTCCTAAAATAAGTTTGCATAACCATGGGAAAACCACGTTCATGCTGTTCTCCCCAACAGCACAGGCCTTTTGTTATCCACTACAGTGTCATTGACTAAACAGAGAAGAAAAGAAACACAAGAAAATGATTATTAAAAGTGAGTCTGAGGATAAACTAATTGTTATTCTATTTTAAGTCAATGGATTTCATTTCATTTTCTTGTAAGAAGCAATTTGTTTTTGTTTTTGTTCATGGCTGACTTTATTCCATCCTTGATGGCTTCATAACACTAACTGTAAATCAATAAATATTATTAATTCAACTTTAACAAAGTTCACCATATAAATTTGCTTGTTTTTTTACATTACTTAGCATTTTTGTTGTTGGTTTTCACAGATATTTATTAAATAATGTTGAATTATTTGAGATATAAATCATAATACACATACAATTCATTTGGAATGAAACAATCAAAGTCCACCATAGAAACAGTGTGCAATTGTAAGTCGACCATAGATGAACCTAAAACCCTCCACTCGCCAATACAATTAGTCTGTCTGAAGAGTTGAATGAATCTAGCATTCCTTAGACCAAGTTAATTGGACTATTGTAATCAGTAGTTGAATTGACTTTGTTTACCCCCTTTAGGGTCATATACATCTTCTCTAGCCAAAGGTTACTATTCGGAGCTACTCTGCATTTCAACCCTTGTCGGATAATTCATGTATAATGGGACACGGCTTCCAAGCAATTGATTGGATGCATAGGAAATTCTACGCATCCAATCAGATGCTGTGTTATTAGACGACTTTGCTAGTGAAAATAGCGGCGAATGTAATTGTAAACCGCGGGAGTTAACTAGAACCTTGATCGTTTTATCCGCCAGATGGCGTAGCTGAAACTCTCATTGTTCATTAATTATCTGCCAAGGGTTCAAATGCAGAGTAGC
>JARFOD010115842.1:0-14999 GCA_031763545.1 Mopalia muscosa | reverse complement strand
TCCTCAGTCGATCGTAAGAGGCGAGAAAAGAGGTTGCTTTCTGTTGCCCTGGTGTTCGCAGAGCTAAAGGGTTACAGTAAGCAGATTTGTTTGTAATGTTCTGTACTTGTGTCGTCATATAAGTGAAATACCCTTGAGTACGATGTTAAACACCAATCAAACAAACAAACAGTTGCCTTTACGTTTGTTCAAACTATTTGTGTAGTAACACACAAATGTATGGTACAAATATACATTGACATACTATGCTGTGGGGATTATGTCATCACAACCTCTATCCATCCATCAATATAGATGACGTCAACAAGACAAATACAATACCATGTAATACAGAGTTTTGAAATTTTGAAAACACATTGGTCTTACACTAAACAACATTTTAATGGAGTAAAGTGAGTCACACTCACCTCTTGTATATGTATGTGTTTCGTGTTATTTTTCAGGGCCATGAGAAAGAGGCTCTCAATCTGATGTCTACATATCTCCCCAAAGACACTGGTCCTGGCTCAGCTTATTCTGAAGGAGGTGGCCTCTTTGCTTTAGGTTGGTTCTTACTATAGCCTCATGGAACATCTGTGAACATTTCTGCCAGGAATTGTTGATAAGTTGATGTTGATAAGTTTGTTGACAATTTGTAAAACATAATGCTGGTGCACAGGAAAAAAAAAATTGTTCACAATTTGATATAAAGATAAGTAATAAAATGTATTTCCTTTTTGACACTATTTATTTTCAGTTTAACAGAATCTTTCAAAAACCTGTGTTTTTAAAGTCCACTTGCGCGAAGTATTCCAGCCCTGTTCTTGAATACTAAACATCCTTAATATTTGATAATCTCTTCAATTTTGCGAAAGAAATAACCTTAAATTTGACTGAATCCCAAATCAATGGGAGGAACAAACCAACCATCATCAGTGCTGTTTGATAACAGCAAGGTTCAGCACTTTATTTTGTATTTCAATTTTAAGTGTAATGAATACTAAACTTAATGTTTTATATATTTTTATATTTTTGACTGTTTTTAGGTTTAATTCACGCGAACCATGGTGGTGAAATGACAGATTATTTATTAAATCAGTTGAAAGAAGCCTCCACTGATGTGAGTATATGTCTGAAAGAGAATTGTAGAATTTGAGGTTTTGCTCTGTTCATGTTCATTTTTTTGTTATTTTATTCTTATGTGTACAATAAGAAGGCATATGTTTAAGGGGTCCACGTTTAAACATTTTTATTGATTTGATGATGCTGTGAGTCAAAGATTGGCACAAGATCTGACAAGTAATTTCAATTCAAAGCTTCATGTTGTAAAGTGGCTCCGACAATCACAGGGGTGGTTTTTACAAGGTTTCCTCTCGGCCCACTGTGAAAAGGCTATGTGCAGTGTGAAGTTGACAATTCGTCGTTGTATAAGTCAAATACCCTTGAGTACCATGTTACACCCCAATCCAACAAACAAACAAATCATGTCGAAAATATTGTAAGATAATCTTTTTCTGGGTAGTTTCTAGTAAAATGTTCCAGGTGCCTATCCCATATTCATCAGACCATAATCAGGGTTCTGATTTTAACACAGATTATTAAAGATATATTGAAAATAGTAATATTATATATTAACATTAATTTGGGCTGGAAACATTTTGGGCACTCATACGAAAAAAGCATTTCAAAGCTAATGATCTCTACTGTCCTGATAAATACATCAAACTGTTCTATTAACCGCCTTCAGTGGACCGTTTTGAAACAAAAAGTAAACAAAATCCTCAACAAATTTAGTTGGTGTGTCTTTCTTTATGTCACTTCAGTGATATTACAATATAAAAAAGTACTATGCCAACAAAAAGACTGATGATGATACTTCAACTCTTTACAATTTACTAACAGTGTTCATGAAACATGGCTAAGGGCAGATTGTTTGAAGAGTTTGTTTGTTTGTTTGATTGGTGTTTAACGTCGTACTCAAGGGTATTTCACTTATATGATGATGGACAACAAATACAGGACATCACAAACAAATCAGTTTCCCATTACCCTTTAGCTCTGTGAACACCAGAGCAACAGAAAGCAACCTCTTTTCTCGCCTCTTACGATCGACCGAGGAAGCCGAGGGAGTATTCTGCAGGGCCATGGCCCACCTGCTCCCTCATGGGGCAGGAGGACAGAATACTAAGACATCACAAACAGATCGGCTTCATGTTGCCCTTTAACTGAGAATGTACCAGGGCAACGGGAAGCTCCCTCCCATCCCTCCACTCTTCTAATAATCGCTCCAATCAGCGAAACCAAGCTTCCACCGTCACTAACCAATCGCTTTGTTAAACAGGGCGCATCGTGTGCAGTCACAATAAATAACCAATGAAGTCTTTATTGGCTTAAACATTATTGTTAAAATGTTAATTTGTTCGTATTATGTTATTACTCTCGGGTTGTTATGGAGAACCTACCGATATCTCGAGAGAAGCTTATGACCATGTTATATGATATAGAACATGTGTGGTAAATATGTACCATAATCGGCTTAATGCTTGGGTTTAGAATAGATCAACCTGAAAACTGGTATTTCAAATATCCGCTCCAGGCTAGACAAACTCACAGAGACAAGTTTCTAGATTGATCTTAATCTCGACTTGTTATGGGTAACCTACAGACATCTCGAGAGAATGTTTTGACCGTGTACATGATATAGAGATCTGTAATATAAATGTAGCAAACAAGGTATTCGGCATGGGTTTAGAAAAAATTAACTGCTTTTTTCAAAGTTGTCCGATACAGAAGGTAAGTTCGCCGGCCTTGACACGGAGATCTTTAAAATTGTTGTTTCTGCCGTATGCTATAATGGGTCAATTTGAGAGAGGGGCAGACATTTTAGGTACAAGATTTTGATTTGATATTTCTGTATAAGAAACCAACAAACCTAGTGCTAGAGTCACATTGGTATACAAAGACAATTCTGTTTTCATAGTATAGTTATTATTAAGTCTCCACTACACATGCGCAATGCAAGTGAATGAAAAGCGTCTAAATAAAGGCCATACTGGACTGAATGTCCTTTCTCTGGCTCGATATGGTTTCTTTGTTTTCTTTCCTGGAATACACTTGTATTGGAAAAGTCCTTTAATAAAGTATTTTTACTGGCGAATTCATCTCACGTAGATTTTCGAGAGCAGTCTTTTAAAATGAAAATCAATGTATCGATTTGTGTTTAGGTTAATGTGTTTTTACTCCAACATGTTAGGGAGGTCTGAAGTGCACCAGGTTGCTATGGGGGCATTCACAATAAAACGCGGCTAAAAGATTGTATAGCCGACTAACACCAAGCTTGTTTAAACTTTACAGGGAATAATTATTGACTCGACTGGGATGCCACGTACAGCTCTACTTCCTAAGACTCTGCTGTGATTTGTAATTAGATGTGAAAGCCAGATGTCGACAGTCGTTGGCTTCCCCAGGGCAGTTACTGAGTAACTGAGCTGATCGAATGTAGAGGCTGACGCATGGAAAACTACAAGGACACGGTTACCTGCCGGTCATGGAACAGAACATGTGCTTTGGTCTCGATTGTCCGTGTCTACCATGACCTAAATGGTTGTATGACCACAACACAGCCTTCTTTATCAATCCTTTTCGGTAAAAGCATGGAAATGTAACGTCATATTTCGTCGGCCAAAAGGATGCTTTAAAGGATACGTATTGAGAGAACAATGATAACACGGAGTTTATATATGATCCTATAGTAGGCCTATAGACGCGATTAATAGACGTGACTCATCAGAGTTTATGCTGTTTGCACATTTACCTCAAGCCCTAAGAAACTAATATAAAACACAAAGTGCCTCCAAATGCTGATCTTCCCACAAAAAAGAAACTATTCTTTCGATGACTTGTTCTCAGGTAGGTGTCTATTATATCTAATTAATATCAAGATTTGCCCATCCACTTACTGGATCGTAGATGGCGTCTTAGCTTAATCTATAGTAGTCTGACCTACTTATAGTCGCTACATGTAGAAGACAGATACCCAGTGCTGTTCAATCTTCCACGTTCGTCGCTTATATATCCATATTGCATAAATCTTGACGAATGTAGACCTTTTTGTGGATCATCAAGCTTTCTCGGAACTGTCAATATGTATTTACTCTTCTTAATGAGAGACTTTATAGGGAAATATTTATTGATGACGTCATAGCCTTCTCATTCTCACCAACAGACGGATAACAAGACGGTGTGTTTGTCCAAGGATATAGGCTTATTGTCTTTTGACATTTAAAGCTTATTTCTTTCCTCTGATAAGGGGTTTAAAGGCTTTGGAGTACTATGTTGATGTCATCGACCCGTTCATCCACTCAATAAACCAACCAATCGAGTAATTACTCAGTCAGTCGAGCCATCTGCTTTGTTTGGAAAGGGGCAATGCTGTCTTTATACACGGAATCTTTGCTTATTTGATCTTTATCCCTCAAATCAGACGATCGCTTAAAACTCCTGGGATAAAGTTATGATTATAAGAACCTTGAGGCAGAATTATTGAAAAAAATATATTTCACTGACCGCTATTTTCCCAGACTTTTAAATATATAGCCAAACAATTGAATCAACGCTATGATTCAATTCAAATGTAGATATATTTGGTTTGAAGACACATTTCCCAAATCGATAGACGCCAATAAGTTTGACCAAAATTCTGAACCAACCACTTTATAGATCACACGATAACACATGCGTCTAAACACCCATTTGTTGGGTGTCCACATTAACCCAAGCATTATTACATTAACGGCTTTTATAGATGAAGAGTTCTGTATCTCTGACGGCCTTATCTACAGATAGAGTGCACATAACGGTGTAATTTCGTTCTTGCACTTACAGGCTATTAGGTGTTAGATTAACACTGTCCAATAATACCTGATATACTTAACTTTCTAGAACAATTTGTAGGCCAAACGAGACTTGAAATTGCCCACTAGCCTTGTTAAAAATGCGGAAATACGGTTTAAGTATCTGTTGCCAAATCGCCATTTTGTTTTCTTTCATCGTGAATATCGACTTAAATTCTAGCAGAAGGGCCACTAATTATATTTTTTTAGACACAGAATAGGCATGTTACCTCATTAAGAGATACAGAATTTTGAGTCGATCGGTCAGTCTACTTTATTTGTGATTAAGACTTACAGCGAATAGCGATGTAGAGCAGTTATATGTTTGGGGACATTTAAACCCTGTAGCTAGGCCTTTATAGCTTTGTGTAATAGGGTAGATATCTGTACAGAAAATACACAGACCTTTCCAATATAGCACCATAATCGTTTCGTACAAATTTAAAGTTAAGACATTTAACACTGATTTGAAATGGGCAGTATTACAATATATCATCGAAAATCAAAAGGTTTTTTTCTTTTCAAGGGATATATTACAAGCCATTAAGGCTATAAGGAGATAATTGGTACCCGGTATAGCAAACACATTCAATACACGGAGGTTATCCGCCGTCTATGTATCGCCACAGGTTGGTGAATTGTCCGGAGACTTGTAAATTGTGTAGACGTTTTAACACTATTCCAAGCTAATCAGGATGTTCTTGTTTGTCCACCAGACGGTTTTACACTGTTCTATTTTACTGTGTATGTAAACAGTTAGGTATGCAAGTTTAATTATAAATAAATGTCACTAGACCCTTATTTATCAGTTAATTAATCAATATTATTTTAATTTGTCATTAGGTGATTATCTATCTGTTAATTAATCTATAATATTTTTATTTCTAAAAATTAAATACACTGGCACAGGGATGTTATTTGATTAATTTAAATTGGTGAATCATCTCATGCTCTAGATAAACTCCCAGAGACAAGTTTCGGAATAGATCAGAATGTCAAATTGTTACAGTTAACCTTACAACATCTCGAGAGAATGTATTGACCATGTAAATGGTATAGGAACTATGTGATAAATATGAAACACAAAAGAAAGCGGTCAAGATTTAGAATAAACCAAACGTCAAACTGGTATTTCAAAGAAAGAAAAAGTAATAAATGGATACGTTCGCCGAGAAGAATGGAAATAGCATTCACCTTAACCAGTAGATCATTTAAATATTTATTCCATTTCTACGGTAAAATTGGTCTTAATGAGTTTTTTAGTCATTTAAAGTGAATGATTGTGATATAACTGTCTATGGAAGCAATCACACCGGGTGATAGGTTGGTAATACTGGAAAACAAAAGGAACTCTGTCGTTGTTAGACCCCTTTCCTGGTTCCCAATTGAAACCCCGTAGATACAAAGTTTTAATCCAACACACTTCTCTTTCTAACCATGTATGTTTGGTTTTTCTCTTTCATTCGGTTTGGTTTCAAAATGATCTTTACCCAAAATGTTGTTTCAGATACTCCTTAATAGGCATACATGAGGTATACATTGGCTTATAAATAATACATTAAAGCCCAAATCCCCTGTTGCATTTTAGGTGAGGTAAATAATCGACAGTTTACACTGTAACATCCAACAATCGACACTTTCTATGCTGATAGTAGGTGGAAGTTTAATGTAAAAGTCATTGTTGTTTAAGAGTGAAATTGACGAGATCGATATAATATGCTTTGAAAAGATAAATGTGTCTTCCAAATAACGATGGTGCAATTGGGTTTATTTTAAGGATTCCCATTGACTTCATGTTCACAATCTGTGAAATCAAAAATGGAAATAAAACTGGGAGTAAAACTTTTGCCCATAGCATACCAGGTAATTTGCTGGTATATTTGGCATTGAACTCGAAATCATTACATATAAAACTGACTTCCATCGGTGTCAATATCCTATCAGTAGTGATGAATAAAGTAAGGTAGTATGTGATGAAATATGATGACTTAATCATAATGACGATCATGGGAAGTAATGATCTCATTGATAAACCGAAACGTTATGGTGCGATCATTATCTCTCTTCAATTATTTTACGTACTGTTTAAAACTTTAGTTTTCATAGGATTTTTTTACCGTTAATTTTTGTTTCAAGCATAAATATTGGCTTCAACCCATTCTTGATGGCTCGAAGTGCTATTGTTTATATTTATGACACATACCTGTACTGGGAATTATTTTGCTTATTTTGGCACGACATTTATATCTAAATAGATTCTGACCCAGATCACCTTCTTCATACCATAGGTTAAATGTTAGATTATTTTGACAAACAAAATACAATACTCTAGCTGTGAAAATTGGACTCCCGTAACTCTTGTATTAGCGTTATATAACGTGTTTACGGTAAATCCGACCGGCCAGGTGGATGAATAATGGATATATAGATGACAGGAAGTGTTTCTCCACCCAACTGTTTTCTACTTCCACTACATGACAGCCAAGTATTAATGCTCTGACATAGGACGCTTCTCATTTACCTCCTACTGAATGATTATACTGAATACGGTTATAAACAGGATACGATTTACTAAGGTTACAAAGATCAAATCCAGTTACATGTGCGACCAAAGGAAGAAATAAATAAATGAGCGGAAAAAAGCTCATACATTTAACAAATAGCAACAAAAGAATGTAAATAAAGCTGACATAAACATAGTATACGAAGGAAACCTAAATATCAAGACCGTATGGAATATCTTATGCCTATACTGTTTTAAGTTCGAATTTCCCCGGAGTTCCACTATATAACAAAACCGAGTGCTGTCAACATTGAACCACGAACCAAAAGGCCGCGAAACCCATACACGAGAAGTTTTGGAACAATTTTCCGATCTTTTTTCAATACGAATTGTCATTTTAAAAACAATCAATGTAAACATAAATAATTTATCTAGATTATGAGATGATTCATCGATTTTAAAAGTCATTCACATCCTTGTGCCAGTGTGAGAACGTTTGGTAATAATAATATTTTTGATTAATAGAGGCTTTACGGTTATTTCACTCACATGATGGCGTGATAGCCCTAAACGTGAAGGAACCGCCCACGACATAATTGACAATACATGAAGACAAGACGCGACAATCCCAAGACACTACAAACACATCCCAAACAGACCGGCTTTGACAATCCCTCGTATTCGTGCGCACACTCTCTTGATTAAGCTCCCTTTAGTCAAAAGAGTTTTCTGTGATTACAACTGCTTAGTATCGTTTTGCTTCTAGTCAACTGCTTGTCTTGCTGTTCAGAAAACATATGGATAAGAATGTTTGCATAATGGTTCCAGGCGCCATTATATAATTTACTTTTGTTTGCCCATCAATATCGTTTGGATGACTCCAGGTGGAGGCCAGTGAAGCGCACAATATCATTCATGTAAAAATGTAATTTACGTAACTGTATTAAATATAAAACACAGTATTATTAGAAATCTGCGAATCTAAAGTTTGGCCTTAAGACGTCATTTCGTTGTCATTTTTGTTGAACATAAATATCTGTATACCTTATATGGTCTTCTGTGATGTACCGTGACGAAATTCTGAATCTAGCGACTTCTCCTGGTAATGTTTTTGTAACATCATTACATGATGTAATGAATACTGATCATTCAAGACTTCTGTTATACATGCATAGATCTATTTAAGATAAATGTCGAATGTCCTGACGGACTGGCGAGTTCGACTACCAATCCTCCCTTAATACGAATGTCTCAAAAGTTCGAGGCTCCCAGTCGACATTTTGTGTTAAGGAGTCACTCGAGATAATAGCTGGTAGATGTTTTTTTATGAGATTACCGATTTTCCAATCCGTTGTCGTATTTATGCGAAATAATATTTACTACGCCATTTGACTCTTAACAATTAAACGTAAATCCACGAAGATTTAGTCCATGTAAATACAGTTACATATAACGTGACTAAGGTTAACTTGAACAATTAAAACGCAAAAAGCTGACTGAACACAACTGAGTGCTTATATCACAAAACACCCCGCACGTCAAAGACTAGACGCAACTCACTGGAACTAATTGATCTCAGTCGTTTGAGCGCTTATGTTACTTGCGATTGCTTAGAACTGCTCACGATCAGTTGCAACTGGACGTATAAATTATAACATGCGCAACTGTTTGGAACTGGACGGCAACTAATTGCCGAGAGACGCAGCAGAGACGCAGATGCGCTTACGCCACATTCATAGCTACGACTGATTAGTTGCCGTTGATAGTCGCATAAGCTAGGCTTTAGTCTCCACTTTCAGTCACATTGGTCTTTGGGCTTTAGATTGAGAAACACATTGTTATTTGAGCTTAAGATTCAAACTCACATTAGTTTGGGGGTTTTAGATTCAGACATCTTAGTTTTGGGGCTTTATATTCAAACAACCACTCATCATCCATTACATTTTGGGCTTTAGATATACACTCATTAGTCTTTGGAGTGTAGATTCAGATCAACATTAATCGTTGAGTTAATGATTCAGACATACATTAGTGGTTTGGCTTTAGATGCAGATCCACATTAGTCACTGGGCTCTTAATTTCAGATACACATGAGTTTTTCGGCGTTACATTCATATACACATTTGTCTCTAGATTTACAGATATTACTCCTTGGGATTTAGAATAAGAAACACACTGTTGTTTGAGCTTTAGTTTCAGAAACACACTGTTGTTTGAGCTTTAGTTTCAGACACACACTGTTGTTTGAGCTTTAGTTCCAGAAACACACTGTTGTTTGAGCTTTAGTTCCAGAAACACACTGTTGTTTGAGCTTTACTTCCAGAAACACACTGTTGTTTGAGCTTTAGTTCCAGAAACACACTGCTGTTTGAGCTTTAGTTCCAGAAACACACTGTTATTTGAGCTTTAGTTCCAGAAACACACAGTGGTTTGAGCTTAAGTTCCAGAAACACACTGTTGTTTGAGCTTTAGTCCCAGAAACACACTGCTGTTTGAGCTTTAGTTCCAAAACCACACTGTTATTTGAGATTTAGTTCCAGAAACACACTGTTGTTTGAGCTTTAGATTTAGATACACACTGTTGTTTGAGCTTTAGTTCCAGAAACACACTGTTGTTTGAGATTTACTTCCAGAGACACACTGTTGTTGGAGCTTTGGTTCCAGAAACACACAGTTGTTTGAGCTTTAGTTCCAGAAACACACTGTTGTTGGAGCTTTAGTTCCAGAAACACACTGTTGTTTGAGCTTTAGATTCAGATACACATTAGTATTTGGGCTTTAGCTCCAGAAACAGACTGTTGTTTGAGCTTTAGTTCCAGAAACACACTGTTCTTTGATCTTTAGATTCAGATACACATTAGTATTTGGGCTTTACCTCCAGAAACAAATTGTGTTTGAGCTTTAGATTCAGATACACATTAGTATTTGGGCTTTAGCTCCAGAAACACACTGTTGTTTGAGCTTTAGATTCAGATACACATTAGTATTTGGGCTTTAGCTCCAGAAACACACTGTTGTTTGAGCTTTAGTTCCAGAAACACACTGTTGTTTGAGCTTTAGATTCAGATACACATTAGTATTTGGGTTTTACCTTCAGACTCACATTATTCTTCGTGCAGATACACACTAAACATAACACAATGATTTATGGATGACAATTTCTAGTTTTTTAATAAGCCAGAAGTTGTAATCCATAAGCCTTGTCTTTTGTGTTTTGTTTACCATATCAGCTACTAAATGCCTCTTAAACAAGATACACACTAATCTGTAGATTCAGACAAATTATTATTTAGCTTTAGACACATATTATCCTTTCAGCTTTAGATTCAGACACACATCGGTCATCGTTGAGCTTTAAATACTGATCTGCAAAGGTTTTTGGACTTTAGATTCCGACACACATTCGTCTTTAGCTTTCGACGCACATTAGTCTTTTGGTTTTACATGCAGATATACAGTAGTCAGATTCACATACATTCGTCTTTAGCTTTATAGACGAACTGTTTTCTTTTGGCTTTAGATTCATATACACATTAGCCGTTTTGCTTTAGATAAAAAAAAACCCATTAGTCTCTTTAGATTCAGACGTATTAGTATTTAGACGGGAATTCAATCACGGATTAGTATTTAGCTTCAGACAAACATTAATATTCGGGCTTTATATTCAGACACAGAGTGGTCTTTACACATTGATATTTGGGAATATCCTTAGCACAGACGTTTGTCTTTCAGCTTTGGCTTCAAACACACCTGAACGGTTTTTAGCCTCAAATGCGAATCCTTTTGTGTGATTTATGTCGCGCCTTAAGCCAATGTCCTCAACAAGTCAGTTGAGTGTAGTCGAGGATAGTTGATATAAGTCTGAAATTGAAGTCACACCGCCGCGACGGCACTTAACCATCCGTCGTAAGCTTCCTGGCGAGACGAAGAAGGAGCGAGACCAACACCGCTACTAGACAACGCTTCGAATGTTAGTACCGAAGAACGTTATCCGCCATTTTAAACTACGGGTCATGTGACTTAAACTGTTGGTTTCATTGGCTGGGCGTGTCATTACATTTGCAGTTCGCCGTAAACCAAATCAGACCCAAACGACGTCATGCGACGAGTCCCGACGCCGTCCAACTACGATTGAGCATTGTCAACTTGATCCGATGACTTGCGACGGACGCAACTGACGTCGTTAGAGGTGGCACACCAAGCAGACCGTTACCGACGGCTAGTTGAGTTAAGTCGAGCGTTCGATGCTGTGGGATTGGTGTGACATAGCCTTTAGATGTTTGAGATTTATCTTAAGACGAATATTAATGTGGAAGACTGAGCTTGAGAGCCACATATTAAATGTTTGAGATTTTGCCTGAGATGCGCATTTATATATTTAGGTTTTAGCCTTAAACTAATATTAATGTTTGAGATTAAGCTAAATGCACATATACATGTTTGGGATTCGCTTAAGATGCACATTAGTGTTTACGATTTAGCTATCAACGAACATTACTGTTTGAGATTTAGCTGACGGCGTACATTAATATTTATGACTCAGTTTAAAACGAACATTAATGTTTGAGATTTAGCTGATGGCGCGCATTAATATTCGTGATTCAGTTTAAAACGCAGATTAAAGTTTGAGATTTAGCTGACGCGCACATTGATATTTGTGATTCAGTTTAAAACGAACATTAATGTTTGAGATTTAGCTAACGGCGCACATTAATATTTGTGATTCAGATTAAAACGAACATTAATGTTTGAGATTTAGCTAACGGCGCACACTAATATTTGTGATTCAGATTAAAACGGACATTACTGTTTTAGATTAAGCTGACGGCGCACATTACTATTTGTGATTCAGATTAAAACGGACATTACTGTTTGAGATTTAGCTGACGGCGCACATTAATATTTGTGATGCAGATTAAAACGGACATTACTGTTTGAGATTTAGCTGACGGCGCACATTAATATTTGTGATTCAGTTTAAAACGGACATTACTGTTTGAGATTTAGCTGACGGCGCACATTAATATTTGTGATTCAGATTAAAACGGACATTAATATTAGAGATTTAGCTGACGGCGCACATTAATATTTGTGATTCAGATTAAAACGGACATTAATATTTGAGATTTAGCTTGAGACGCACATTAATTTATAGGGTTCATCTTTAGACACACATTAATCTTTTGGGGATTTATCATTTTGGATAACCTTGAGATAGACAACAATGTTTAAGCAGTTAAATGTCAAAAGTTAATGTCATACAGTTTTCCTCGGCTGATAGATATATATTATAGCATAGTGTTTACTGCGCAATTTCTTCCCAAAGCATTTGTGATTAACGTTGTCATCAATCTACTTTATTCAAATACATAGATATTACATAGATAACATAGATTTAATCGCACACGGAGTATAGAAATTCGACAAACTGCGTTTATCATTAATACCAGATCAGTAACAGCATCCTATCATTTAAACTATGTGAAATAACGAAGCTAGTACAACAAACGCACACTAAGCTGCGAAAAGAGAGAAGATAATTGAGTACGCTGTCCATGTTCGACAGCATCTCATCCATATCTGCTCATGGATGCTTTGGGCGATGACATGTAACAATACTACATTAACGCCAGTTTCGTTCTGGAACCGTTTAACGACTTGATATAATCGAATATATCGCGGACCCGATGATGTAATGTTATCTGAGGACAATATTATAACAGAACAGGTTTTAGTTTGACGAGATATATATTTTTAATTCAATGTACAAACATTTAGGTTTTGTATTACGACGTTTATTTTTCTCATAGATGAACTTATTTAAACAGCGAGCCGTTTTCGATTGATTTATTGAGGCGTTAATTAGCTGCTAGTAGCATTGATTCTATACCACTGTTTTTGTGTGGAAGCCGTGTAGTGTTCTAAATTATAGTGCGTAAATAATTCTGACAACGTAGATCAAAATCACCCACGAGCGTTCCGATTACAGACACACAGATCAGTGCTGAAAACATTGTATGTCTTCCATTGTACTGGACAGGAGTATGCAGACGACAAAAGCGTTGCCTTTTCCTTTTCATTGAAATATTGATATCGCTTTTCTGCATTCATTACACTACAAGGATAAGACACAGTCACAAAAAACAAACATATCAAAGAGATCTCACAAATTATACAGAAAACCTTAAAAGTTTCTTTCAAGAACTGTCTTGGGTCTTCAACCTTTAAAAATGGGCTTTACCGGAATTCTAATTAAAACAAACAGGTTTACTGAGCTATCCGTGACCTCTGTACCGAGGGAGTCAAGCTATAACTACATGGAACGTGTTTAAAATTGGTAGCAAATATGGCATTATTTAACTACTAGTAATACGGTACCAGAGACTTACCTCCTTGCCGTCTCTAGTGTACCATCGAAAGAGTGAATGTTTCTGGTCCATATATCCCCTTCGCCTTTTGGGTCGCGGGTTCAATTCTCTGAGATTTCATACTATAACAGAAGAGCTTTCAGTTACACGGCATATCTTTCAATTCAATGTACGAACATTTATGTTTTCTATCACGACATTAATTTCTTTCTAAAAATATATATATTAGTGTATTTAAACAGCAAACCGTTTTCTATTTATTTATTAAGGTAGTAGTTAGCTATCAGTTTTGTCTGTATAATTTTGTTGTAATGTTGAAGCCGTGTAATGTTCTAAATTATAGTCGATAAATAATTCTTACAACGTAGATCAAAATCGTAGACACACAGATCAGTGATGAAAACATTGCATGTGTTCCATTGTACTGGAGTATGCAGGCGACAAAAGCTTTGCCTTTTCGTTGTATTAACAGATGGGTTGAATATTCAAGGGACATAACTCCAGTAGACACCCAGTACAGATAACAAAACGCACCCAGAAAGACTCAGGGTGAAACTGCATTCCGGTTCATCTACTTCGCCATACGAATAACTTACCTCTTAAAATTAAAAGTTGACACAAACGCTTTTTCTGGGGCGGGGGCTGGGGGGAAGGGGGTATTGTTTATATTAGCCTTAATATATAGTATACTGTCTATTGGCTATTTATTTCGTCTGGGGTCACCGCTGCTCAATTTGGCCCAACATTGTCTCTTACTATGGCGAACGTACTAGAGAAGATGCTATCAAACTCGAATCGGTCCAGTGACTCTATAATGGATTAAAACCCTAGTGACATGGTACATTAATGTTGAGACAATGTGGATCGATGTTTACAAATTCATACTAGATATAGATAACAATTTTATCAAGATAAGCAATGCTAAGTACTTAGTGCGCCACACGGAGCCTTTGTCCTTTTCATAAAATCATTATGCCTAAATTGTACCACACTCATAATTCTACGGAAAGCTGTTTACAAACTTTGGGTTCAATTGGACGAAGCGTTAAAACATTCAAGAAGCTAATTGCGTTTCTATGGAAATGGATGGGCGACAAACGGACTCACGGACAGACGATAAGATATTAGCCGCATAACGTTGTTAATATGAACGTTCTTGTGGAGTTATCTTGCTTTGATGGAGTCTCGTGTCATCCGATCATCTGATATCCCCCAATCTGATTTAATCACCATGTGAGAGGCTCCAGCGGAACAAAA
>JARFOD010115832.1:0-15000 GCA_031763545.1 Mopalia muscosa | reverse complement strand
GAGTCATATGTTGTGGCTCTGGCAAATGCGGGGTGGTTTTTACCAGGTCTCTTCACGGTTTTCCACTGTATTAAGGCTAGGTGCAGGGTGAAGTGGACAATCCATCGTCATATAAGTGAAATATTCTTGAGTACGATGTTAAATATCAATCAAACAAACAAACAAACAATCAAATAAAGCATAGAATAACATGAAATTGTTGTAGCATTATGGTATTGATTTTGTAATATCTCTGGCTGACTAGTATTGCATTCAAACACATGCATGTAACACCCTTCTTCCAATATGACCCTTGAGTACGACAATAAGCACTAATCAAACAAACAAAATCAACCAATATCATTCAGTAGGGCTTGAATTCTCAGACAATGAATGAGTTACTGGAAATCTGAAATTTCTTCTTTTCTCAATTTCAGGCTCTCACAGAGATAGATGGAATGCTGAAATATTTGGACAAAGCGGAGAACGAGATTAACACGGCTGAACCAATCAGTGTAGAGCCAGATATATTAGCTGTCCAACTCCGTGATCATCACGTAAGTTTATAGGAGGCAGCCATTTGATTCAGGGCCAGACTGTCTTAACTTATCATCGGAGTAACATTAAAATAATTTTGCTGTCTACATGTAGTTTCTGACGCCCAGTGACCTATTTAACACCTGGTCGTTGTTGCCTTGGCCCCAATAAAGCAAATCTAGAAGCCTGCTTACTATAATAAGTGATCAGTTAATTACATTTCACATTTGTTGATATGAAATAACCTTAAATACAGCTTTAAACCCCAATCAAACAAACAAATTTAATATGAGGCCATACATGGCTTGATAACGGTGCTCGGATCTGTACCGAAACGTCCCAACCTTAATAAAGAGAAGTTGTAATCCATAATAGTCTTGCTTGTGTACATACATGGTTAATGACGGTCTGTCTTCTCTCCATGCATATCTCTACCCTGCTCTATATAAATACATGAAGAAGGTTTTCTTTATTCCAGGCTTTTAACGAAGATCTTCACGAGAAACGTAATGCTGTTAAAGAAATTATAAACAAGTGTAACAGAATGCTTCGAGAAACGACAAATGAACAGACGGATGAGATTAAGAATCGTCTTGAGAGTATCCGAACTCAAGCGGATATTGTCTGTCAGTTGAGTGACGACAGACTACATCAGTTAGAGGCAGCCGTTCCACTTGCATCACATTTCAGTGAGAATCACGGAGAGCTTAGCGCCTGGCTTGATGAGATGGAGGCTGAGTTACAAGCACAAGGTGCTGCCGGGGACAACATTGACCAAATCAAAAAACAGCTTGATAGTTTGAAAGTAAGTATCAGTCTTTTTTCATTCAAAATTTTCAGAAATATCTTATTTATGTTTTTTATTTTAATGGTTAACTGCTATCTTTAAGTTGGGTTATCCGAAAGTGGACAATATGTTGTAATATATGTGAAAGATATATTATGAAATACATTGGAATCACCTGAATATCAACAAACTCAAGTGAAAGTTGCTTCAATTTACCGTTCACTGGATCAAGTCCGCCTGTTGACCATTGGGTATATGAGCAAGTCACATGTTGTGGCTCCTGCAATCGCAGTTTTTTTTTTTTTTTACGAGGTTTCCTCCTGGTTTTCCATCTTAATACAGCCGTTGTCATATAAGTGAGATATCCTTGAGTACGACGACAAACAAAAATCAAGCAAACAAATATATATTGAATTTTTATTTTCCTATCAGGGAACTCAACAGATCATCGAGGACCACAAACCCTTCGTGGAGGATCTGAATGCGACGGGCTTAGAAATGATGGAGATTTGTGGCGATGAAGATTCCGCTGACGTTCAAGGTCAACTCTATGGAATTAATATACGTTATGAGGAGCTCAAGACCTCTGCTAGAATGAAAGCAGATGCACTTAGTGAGGCGAGAAAAACCATATCTAATGAGGTAAGTTATATTAAATACTCGTTAGATTAGAATGTTATACAGCATTACAAAATCATCCATTTCTCTTATTTATCCTGATATGAGTTTGTTGTTTTTTTTACCAAAATTAAACTCACTTTGAAATAGTTTATTGATTTGATCTGCTTTGGTAACCAAAACAGACTTTTAAATATCTGGAGCAAATTATAAATTTATTCTGATAAAATCAGGTTTGAGCTAGGCAAAAATTGAAATAAATAAAGGATTTATAGAAGAAAATGAAAACAACGAGTTTGGTTGAAGTTTGTGCTTTATTTCTGGACTAATATTTGGGAAATGTATAATATTGTTCACAAATCTACTGAATTTTTTTCTTGTATTTGCTTAAGGTTGAAAAAACTCATTTTAAAAACATTTGTGCTTTTACTTTTGCTTATTTTAAAAAAAATAATATTTTGCTGACAAATCTTTGTTCTCGTATTTGCCCCAGGCTGCTGATAACATAGACAGTCTTCTGGATGACATGTGTCAGTTCAAGAGTCAGGTGTTAGCGGCCGACCCAATCCCATCAAACCCCGAGAAACTCAAGGACGAAATAGAGGAGAATAATGTAAGTAAACTTTCTGTTTACTCTCGATTTATTAATTAGCTTGTAGTAGTTAAGCTCCTGTAGATCATATGGTATTTGAGTGTCAAATGGTGGGGCTCTGACCAGTCGATTTTAGGTAAATTCATAATATGACTGACGGTTTTTCATTATATGATAAGGCCCTCGACCATGGCCTAATTGAAAGCAAGTGCGCTTACTTATCCTACTTCAATTTACTGTTCACAGGATTGATTCTGTCCATTGACCCTCAGGTATATGAGTGAGTCATACAATCTATGGCTGGCAAATAATTAAAGGTTTTCCATAGACAAGGAACAGTGTGAAGTAGACAATCCGTCATCATATAAGTGAAATGCCCTTGAGTACAATGTTGAACCCCAATTAAACAAACAAACAAACAAATCTATTATGTGATAGAAAATATATAAGTAGAATAACTTTGAGTACAAAACCAAATGAAATACTGTCCGGAAAATGAAAGACTGATTTGAATTTTTTTGAAAAAAAATAACAGTTGTCAATTAACTGTTTTGTTATAGATTATTCTTGGACAAGCTAAGAAAAGACAGCCATACATTGAAAAGGCCACAGAATCTCTGAAACTACTGAAAAACCAAGAGCTGGACGAAGACGCTGACAGTAAGTTATCAGTCTGTATGGTCGTCTCGGGTAGCAATAAGTCACTTTGGAGAGCCTCCTGCTCTCTTTCAGATGTCTTTGTGTTGTGTCTTGTGAAAGTCTTGGCTTTGTGTCCAGTGGCATTGGGGGGGGGATGGTTTCCTCATCCAGAAACAAACAATGCTGACTGGGTTAAGGGGCAACAACAAGCACATGTGTTTGTGATGCCTTTGTTTTGCATTGTGTCATTGTCCTGTTTGGGTCCTGTGTTGTTTTTTGTTTGTTACCAGCGGTGTTGATAACGATTTTCTTCACTTGTGGGGCTGGCACACTGTCATACAGTAGAGAGTTAAACCCCAAACAAGGCAATAATTAAACTTTGTTCTTTTCAGTTGAAGACTTGGAGAGTAAGCTGAAGGAAGTGAAAGAACTGAGGGATTCCATCGAGGCTGACTGTGGAGCCAGAGACAAAGCCTTGAATGACGCAATGATTGTGTCAGATAAATTCTACGATGTGCTGACTGACGTCACAACTGCACTGCGTGACCTCAAAGACAATATTCTATCTCAAGAGCCCCCTGGAGTAGATCCACCCACTGTACGGGAACAGATAAAGGAATTAGAGGTACTGATATTTTATCACATTTGACAAGTAAAGTTGCACAGTGATCCCTGAAATGACACAGCTTAAACTTGTTTAAGACTACAGAATGTTAAGTTCGTGAAGCACTACTCAAGCAAACAAACTCATTGAACTCAAAATATCCCTGTAAATTTAATAACTCGTTTTGGATTGGTGGCATATTGTTCTTCCGTAAAATCCTCAGTTCTCCACTAAAAAAAAATGTTGCAGAAAAAGACGAGAATATTAACAAACATAACAATGGTAAATTAAACCAAATTTGATGTATTTTGTTTTATTTTATAGGAATTCAAAATTGAACTGTCCAAGTGTAAAGGAATGGTGGCAGATTGTGAGAAAATTGGTGGTCAGCTAGATAAAATGTGTGGGTCGACCGGCAAGATTGAAGTCAAGAAACAGCTTGAGGATTTAGATGTTCTGCTCGACGACGTGGAAGATATCAATAACGATCGAGAGGAAGAATTGAGTAAAGGTCTTCAAACTTCTGAAAAATTCCAAAATAGCATGGATGTAAGTTTTTCGTCTTGCATTTTTAGCCCCCAAAACAAAGCTTTTTTATTGTATTGAATAATCTGTATAGCATCATTGGACCGTAGATATACAAATTAATGGCTTTTGTTGCCGTGCCGTAATGTGAAAAACCATTGTCTGAGATGTCTCCATAGCATTGTGATGTGTTGACAATGAAACCTGCTTCTTCTGAGGCATTGAAATTGAATAAAAATTTGGTGTGAACATTTTTGTTAAATCGGACTCTGTATTGGGCATTTCAGAGATATTTTTAGTACTTGATTAAAATTCAAATTGAAGTCTTCACAGATGTTATTTTATACTGTACACTAATAATCTTAGCCACATAAACTTATGAAAGAAGTGTACCAGCAACTTTTACTGTCATCCTGTATAAATACAAATACCCTATAACTTCTATAAGCTGGGACAGTATAATTTTGGGACTGGTCACAGCAATAACATGTAAGACCCCCTGTGGTAAAGCCTATTTCTCTGTCCCAGCTGCTAGAAGTTATAGAAATGCTGCCATACTCTTGTGAATTATGTGAACAAAATAAAAAGTGTAAAGTTTTAGGGATTTTAATACTGTTCACACAGTTTTTCAATTGACCATTAGAAATTGAAATAGATGGATTTACAACTGTACGTAAAAAAAATCTGTTGTATAAATGTATACACAATTACGAAAGTGTTCGTTAAAACTTACATTTCTTTGAACGAAAGTTGTATAAATATTTGTTATATTTTCAGTCTATAATGTCCTGGTTGCCCATATCAGAGCACAAATTAAGTAACATGGCACCCCCGTCAGGAGATCTTAACAAGCTCGTCAAACAAAGAGAGGAACTACAGGTCTGTTTTAGGGTCCTTTTTCTTATTCCTCTCCTTTTTAAGGGATTTTTTATCTCCCCGTTTTGACATTTAATTTTCTAATGGAATAATGTTTAAATAAAATGTATTACCGTAAATACTGAAAAATGGTTGAAATGTTCGTGCCACAGCATAGATGAAATACTGTTGAATGTGGCATAAAACACCAATCAATCAATCAATCAATCTATCAATTTTATATTCAGATAAAGAACAGGCTAAGGGTGGTACGTTTTAACCATGGACAAACTGCCCTATCTTTTCCAACTTAGCTAAACTCTTTACACGTGAGATTGTTTTAGTGCGATGCTTAAATAAGGGACTCAGCTATGGGTTTAGTTGACAGTCCATCATCATATAAGTGAAATATCCTTTACAGCATTAAAACCCAATCAAACAAGCAAACCTATCCACTTCTGGTATATAAGTGAGTCACCAAATTGGTATTGGGCTGGCGTGTCTTGCTTGATATGAGTGCCGTAACCTTAAGTACATTCATGATTAGTAAACTCTATTGAAACCAAAGAAAAACTCACTGTGTATTTTCAGTCGTTTAAGAACCAGATTCACCCCCATGTAGTAGATCTGGAGGCTATGAACCAGCAGTTGGCTGCTCTGAGAGACACCTCACCAATGGCAGCTGAATCCATCCAGAGGCCTGTACAGGATTTAAATGAGAGATGGAATGACCTGGTGGGAGGAATTTCACAAAGGGAGGTAAGTCATGTTTTATTCAAATATATTCATCTTCTGTAGTCTTTCTTGTGAATATAATTCACTTCAATTCAATATTATTCCTCTATTTTATTTGATTGCGATTAAAACAAACTTGAGCCAAGTGATAACAGTTTGTTGTGCTAATGTATTGTGTTTTGTGATTGTGCTGTTTGTTGGCAGCGATATTGAGTATAGTTTCCTTTATCCATTCAGTTGGTCATGCACCCCAGTCAAATAACCTTTAACTCTTCGCTCCGGAATATGTTTTTCACATGTGGTCTATTTAGACGGAATATCCTTGTAGAAAATGTAAAAAAAAATTACGTTTGTAAAGTAATATGGCCATAACTTTTAAAAAGGTATAGAAAAGTATATATTTTCTTCATTAGGAATACTTTCTCTGTCTAAGAAGGCTAAAAAATCATTGCTGTCAGCGGCTTGCCGGATGCAAAGAGTTAAATATATACTCAAAGAAACACTTGCACCAATATCATCCCCATCATAGTTCAGTACCAACAAAGACACAAAAGAAATAATTCAGTTATTTTTTTTATTTAAATTTGTATTCAGTATAAACATGTGTTAATGTTGCAGGCATCCCTCAATGACATGGAGATCCGTGTCGGGCAGATAGATGGTGCCATAGATGAAGTGGTTAAAGGACTTGTGCAGGCAGATAACGGAACTCAGGACATCCAAGAAACCTACGCTGATCCTAAATGTTTGGAGACAAGACTCAAAAGACTACAGGTACGCATTTCACTTTATGCCTTTTTATTGCGAGTGATTTTATGACTATACGAAAAGTAATGATCAAGCAGCTTGAAGGAGTTTCCCACTGCCCTGCTGGTCTTAAAGCTATGAGCGAAGCAAAGTTGATGTCCTTTTGTTGTTTCGTGCAGTGTAAAACTCCAAAAATTCAAAGGCCCTTTGTTTCGAGAGTAGCAATACTGTCGTACTTATTACTGGAGGAAGATCAACTTTCCAACTTGATCAGAACACTTCTTATTTAATGGTTGTATCAATACACCGGTGGATATAACAGTGAAATTCTTTTGAGGATTGCTTAAAACACCAATCAGTCAATCTAAAATCAATAAACAAGCAATCAAAAAGTTTGAATCCATTTATTAAATTTCTTTAGTTTGTATCCTAAGTTTGCCAAGACTGTTAGTGTTGATTAAGCTGAGAAAGATTTGCACTGTAAATATTGGAATGAAGATCTGAATATTGTAAGTGAGAAGAGTGGAAATAAACTTTCTGAAATCTGTCTTTTTTTTGGAGACAGTTATGAGAAGAAAAAAAATACTTGTCAGACAAGATTCAAAGGAACCTTGTTATGACTGATGCAGTGACACTATGCTATCTTTTTCCTGCAACTAGAACAGCTATCAAAGGAATTTTGAAAAAAACAATATGAAAACAGTTTTGAAAACTTCAAAATTTCAAAACTCTTGTTACTTTTGCAAATCAAACCAATAAAACATCTACAGAGACAATCATAATGAAAAAAATAAGCGTTTAAGTGTTTTTAATTTTTTGATTGTTTGCCGATCCTGTGGCCTGTATTCCAACTTATTGAATTAATGCGGCCTCAGGATAACAAAGAGCAGCCTTATATCACATCGTCCTCTGGCTAAGGGTAGTTTGTTTGGAGATTAGCAATGCTGTTTTTACTAATCACTGGAGGAAAATTCACTTTCCAACATTATTGAATCACTTGTTCTAGTGTTGATTATTATTAGAATAAACCGCGGTCATATCAGTGAAATAACCTTAAGCATGCCATAAAACTTCCATCAATCAATCAACCTATAGCACGTCCTAATGGGATGCTCAATGTATCAGTGCTATCCTGTCTACTAAATAACTTGTGATTATGAACCAAGTATTTCAAGCAACAATAATTTGTAAATCTTATATTATACTTTCTTTCTGATTTTGTCACTTTAGCTTATCCAAAGAGATGTTCATAATTTAGAAGGTTTAAGTAAGAAATTGAACAAGGGAGTGGACACTTTGGAGAGACAGACAGGCAGTGAACACCCGGCCATGAGACAAAAACTGGGGCGTATGAATGAGCTGGTTAAAACGGCACAGGTGAATGCACTCGGCAAACAGAATCAACTACAAGAGGCTCTCAGAGAGGTAAGGCTTTTCCAGAAAGCTAAACTTTGTTCCCACTGAGAATTATGTTTCAAGTATAGACATGAATCTATTGTTTTGCCCAGATCTGGGTTCACAGGATTGACTCCGTCTGTCAACCATCAGGTATATGAGTGAGTCACACAATGTGGCTCTGGCAAATTGCGGGACTGGTTTTTATGAGGTTTCCTCCTGGTTTTTTAGTGTAACTAAGCATGAAACTGTGTGAAGTGGACAATCTTCCTATAAACCCAATCGAACAAACAACCAAACAAGCCTAGCACTGGAGGATGATAATTTTCAAACAAAGCAAAAAACTTTGCCTTTAATTGTTAATTGTTAAATATCCACAGCGTAAGTCTCCCATCAATCAATCAATTTCAAATCTGAAATACCCATGAATGTAATCTGGAATTATACTTAATAACTTTTTTTTATTCAGGTGAAGAAATTTGTTGGTTCTATTGAGGACCTTCTGCAGTGGGTGAATGAGTTGAGGATGGATCTGAAATCACCCGCTCCTCTTGGGGCGCTACCAGACACGGCCAAACGTCAGAGTGACGCTTTCCAGGTATATATACCTTTTTCCCCCACTGTTTAAAGTTCAATAATAATAATAAATTTATTTCCGACATGAAGTACATAAACAGATTATGGAACAGATTGTTAATAACAATTGACTTTTTATACCTTTTCTTATTGTCCATTTATTGCAAAGATATTCCCTGGAGGGAAAATATCATGTATCTCTACAAGATGCCTGTTATACAGTTTTATTGTTTTTCAACTTACATGAAATAATTACATAACAGGAAACAAAGATTATCTATTGTTATCAGGATTCATTAATTAGGATGTAATATTTGGCTTGAATTATAGACTAATTATTAAGATTTTTATTATTATGATGTTCAGGGATAATTTATGAAGATTTTATGTTGTTGTTGCACAGAAACAATTTGAAGACATGCTGAATAAAGAGGACAGTGTGGGTGAGCTGGTTGCTAAGGGACAAACAATACTCGACCGCTGTAATCCTGAGGATGTCAGTCACATGTCTGACAAACTACGGAAATTGAAAGAGCGGTGGCAGGACACTAAAGATCGGGCTTACAAGAGAAAGGTAAGTTATTTGCTTCAGTCTTAATTGAGAGCCCGCTGCCATGGCTCAGTGGTAGCGTGTGCGCTAAATAATCCTATTTCGATTTACTGTTCACAGGGTAATGTCCATCTGTCGTACATCAAGTATACAAATGAGTGACAAGATGTGGCCCCCAATTGCTGGGGTGGTTTTTACAAGATTTTCTCTCGGTTTTTCACTGTAGTAAGACAAGGAACAGTGTGAAGTGGATAATCGGTCATAATATAAGTGAAATACCCTTGAGTATGGATTATTAATGCCCTGTTGCTGTCCGAGTTAAGGGGTATATAAAGCCTATCTGTTTGCAGTGTTGTTGTAATGTTTTGCCTCTTGTGTTTATCCTACCTTCTTATTCTATATCATCAGTACTGAGTGTCGAGGGTGGTTTCCTTCACCCATAGGGCTAGAGTTCCATTATATGAGTGAAATGATGGCATTAAACCAATCAAACAAACAAACAATCCAAGAGAACAACATCCTCAGGGTATATAGGCAGTTTGTTTTGAGAGTGTCTATATTGTCTTTACTTAGCACTGGAGGATGATTTATTTTCCAACAGCAAATTAAACACTTCACATTTGGTGGATGTTTATTTGTCAATAACTGTGTGAATAAACTGTCGTCATATAAGTTAGAACAAAAACACCAATTAATCAAACAAGAGAATCATTCACTATTTATGCAGTTTTTGTCAATAACTTTATTTTATTTTTTTACCTTTCTCTTTCAGTCGAAACTTGAAGAACATGCTAAAAATGTCTCTGAATTCCACAAAACCCTGAAGGGATTCACAGAATGGTTGACAAACTCTGAAATTACCCTCAAAGGCTTTGTCTACCCCAGTAAACTCGTGGATAGGGTCAGCAAACAAATTGAAACTCACCAGGTAAATTTGTTAAAAATGTTTATGAAGTTATTCTCTTGGACAATACCTGACCTAGTTTTGATTTCTCACAGCATGAAGTCAACACTAATATTATTACAATTTTAAGACTTTGCTTTTCCAAGTTAATCGAAACTCAAAATTCATAAGCATTTATTTACCTAAATTTTTATCCCATAATATTGCTTAACTGTCCATGTTAAAGATTGTGCATTTACACAAACTTCCCTTGAACTGACTTGTTTCAAAGTATTTATCAATCTCTCTACTCGAAGCATGAACTATATGCATGTAGAGAAAGCTAGTTGTATACCTCCACTGGGGGGTCGACACCATAATCTAGTACCATCAACATTCTTAAAAAATACCAGAATGTTGAATGGTAATGAATTTGACTGACATAAATACCAATTATACAAAGAATATTGTTTTTTTCTCTCTCAGAATTTCAAAGCAGAAGTAATCAAACAGAAGGAAATTATGGAAAAACTAGACAGGACTGGAACCTATTTAAAATATTTTGGTAGAAAGCAGGACACAATCTATATCAAAAACTTATTGGTGGGAATTCGGTTACGGTGGAAGAAATTACTCCGGCGTGTGGACGAAAGAGGCCGATACTTGAAACAAGCACATAAAGAAGACAAAAGAGTAAGTGGCACTTAATTGAATTAAGGAACAATTACGTTATTAGGTAATGACAGGTGTCAAATCTTTTTGTCAGATTTTCTGCTGGTATCCAGTTTGTAATTACTAGCGTTTTAGTGATATTTCTTAGGTGATTTTTCTAAGTACTTTACTCTTTGTGTACTCAAATGATTAGATCAACTTTCAGATTACAGGAGTTTATTCCAGATTTATTGTTGTGGTGAGCAGCCATACATGGCTTAGTGGCCAAATTGTTACCAATCTTTCAGTAATACAGTTTGTCTTCTGCATAATTTTAACACCCTATAGAGCTACGGGCAGTTTGTTTGAAGAGTAGCAATGCTCTCTTTGCTTAGCGCTGGAAGAAAATTAATTTTCCAACATTGTTGAAATACATCGCTGCAAACAATGTATAAGTGAAATATAACCATTCAATCAATCAATCAATCAGTCAGTCTTATAAACGTCACCTTCTCATATAAGTCATAGAACTAAAGTCAATTAAACACCTTTGGCGCAAGTTTCAATGTTTAATAGCTTGCAAAAAAAAAAATCTTATCAAACAATCGCACAAAGAAATAGTAAATCTCAAAGTTCTCTATCATATTCCCTCGTCACAGCCAATATAATCCATTGTTTCAAATCCACAGTTCTATGACGCTTGGAAGGGGCTCTGTGATTGGCTAGATCAGAGTGAAAGGAAGATGACCCGAATTATAAGCCAAGCCCATTCTCCAAATAAGGTCAACCAGGATATGGATGAAATCAAGGTATGTATGCTATATAGTTAGGGCCAATTAATAAAAAATGTTGGTACTAGCTAAATAGGAACATATATTGGTGGTTGGAGGTGAAATTAAATAAATTGGTATTTGGCTCTATATGTTGTTAAGTATTTATATTTTGGTGTTGGAAATATACATGTACATCTTGCTTCTACAGACTTTTTTGTAACATTAAAATTATATAGTTTATCGTAAATCACGTAAGGTTACGACCAAATATCGAAGCATAATGGTCACATGATATCCTTTATATTCTCCACATTTAAGGAGTAAAATTCGTATTTTTGAACAATCAGTACTGTAGGAAAAAAAAAGTTTCAGTAAAGTTTCTGAATTAAGACAGATGTTGTTAAAATACAGCAAAATAAACTTTTGGAAAATAAAATTATCTTTTTTATATATTTTCTAATTTCCTTACCTGCAGGATATGGTAAGGCTGTTTGACTTAACCTTAGAATTCATAGATGTCCTCTTTTTTTGCACTATACCTGTAACACTTACTAATACCTAAATAACACAGTTGCCAACTTCCCATATATATATGTTCTTGATAATATTGTGTGATTTCATTTTTCAATTTAACACCATGGCACATTGATTTGAAGGTTCATGATTTAATCCACATTGCAAATCCAGTGTTATTATATGAACAATATCTGGAAGTCTCTGGGGTTTTTTCCCTCCAATAACCTTTTTTTCCATTGCTTTACCTTTAAATCAATCAATATTTGCCCTTCTAGGTCTGCAATACCCCCATGATGACCAATACCTTCACCTTCTCCACAAGCAGACTTTTTATCTTTCTATTCTCACATTTTTTATAAAAAAAAGTTTAAGAAAACCAATATTTTTGCATTGGGTTTTCCCCTACCACACACAAACCCTAATGTCTCAGTTACTCATTTTGTTTGCATTTTAATTAACATACCATCAGGTATATGAGTGAGTCACATGATGTGACTCCTGGCAATTGTGTGGGTGGTTTTTATGAGGTTTCCTCCTGGTTTTCCACTGTATCAAGGCAAGAAACAGGTTAAAGGGACACTGCATCGTCATATAAGTGAAATAACCTTGACACTATGAAATGGACAATCTGTAATCGTATAAGTGAAATACCCTTTAGTATGATACTAAACCCCAATCAAACAAACATTTGGATGGTATTCTGTCATATGAGTGAAATAACCTTATGTATGATGTAAAAAATATAAATGTAAAAACATAATACTTGTTATCTTTTAATCCTCATTAAACTGGATTAAAACAAATCAAGATACAAATTGCAGAGGGTTGGGAAGGAGCTTCCTTCTTCCCTGGGTGCGAGAGGTTTGGAGGGAGCTTCATGTTGCCCTGCTGCTCTCAGATCTAAAGGGAAACAGGAAGCTGATCTGTTTGTGGTGTCTGTATTGCGTCCTGTTGTCGTCCTGTCTTTGTGTGTTGCCAGTGGTGTCGAGGGTGGTTTCCTTCACCCATTGAGCTGGCACGTTGTCATATAAGTGAATTACCCTTGAGTACGACGTTAAACCCCAATCAAACAAACAAACCTTGCCAGGTGCTCTCAGAGCTAAGGGGGCAACATGAAACAGATCTGTTTTGGATGTCATTATCAGTGTCCTGTCTTTGTTTGTTGTCAGTTGTATCAAGGGTGATTTTCTTCCCCCATAAGGCTGGCACCCCTGAAGTAAATAACCCTAAGGCAGTGAACCCCAATCAAACAAACAAACCCAATCATAATTATTCGTGTTGTCTTTTAATCCTCATCTGACAGGATCAAAACGCCCATTTTGGGGACAAGAATACAAAACGGTATCTTAATGGGCGTAAACAAGTCAAGGTACATTGAATCTGCATGCTGCCTTCATAGATCCAGTAAATCTAGAAGTGTGGGCTTCATTCAATAGATGTTGTTTATTGGTCGAGTGATAAATAGTTTCCGTGTTTGCTAGCTTAGTTTGCTTTCACTCCTGACCCAGGGTGATACAGTTTAACGCTATCACTTTCTGCTGCATGTCTGTCACACTAGGGGATACAAGTCAGCAACCAGTCGCACGAAATCTAACAAATTAGATTCCTTATGATAAGTTGCCCATAGTGTAATCTCTCTCTCCCAGGTGATGTTTGTCTCAGAATTGCTCAGCCCTGGTGCTCTCAGAGATAAAGGGGAACAGGACGATCTGTTTGTGGTGTCTGTTTTGAGTCCTGTTGTTGTCGTCCTGTATTTGTCCAGTCGTGTCTTTGTTTGTTTTCAGTGGTATCGAGAGTGGTTTCCTTCACCCAAGGGGCTGGCATGTTGTCATATAAGTGGAATACCCTTGAGTACGACATTAAACTCCAATCAAACAAACAAACAGAATTGCTCATGTTTTGTGTTTAAATTCAAGCATTCAAGGGCCGTGGTTTAGTTGTTAGATAATAATCACGAAATATCCAAATGAACAATTGGGTGGCACACCATTCTTAAGTTGTACTGGCGTAATAATTGGTTAAATAGGTGATATTTTATTATATTGCTCTATGTTGTGAATTGCTTCTTCCACCTGTAGTGTTTTGTGCAAATTATTTGTGTCCTTTTTATGCTTTATTTTTGCTATGCTTTACATCCAGCACCGAGTTAAAACAGAAAAACAAAGATTAAATCACTAATCCTGGATAGATAAGTAATCAGCCAGGTATCCCAACATTTAAATCACATTCACTCACAATTTCATTTCTTTCCCCTTTAAACTTTCTGATTAATGAATTTAAGGCTAGAGCATTTTTATACCAGGTATAGTCCCGATTTTATTTACCCATCACCAGAGAAACTTCCATTTGTCCATCCCTAGTTAGATGACGGTGGTCTGTGGCTTAGTGGTTAGATTATAGGCTACTTTTCCGTCTCTTATGGGCATGTATGCGCTTACTAAAGCCTACTTCGATGTACCGTTCACAGGATTGAGTCTATCTGTCGACCCTCTGGTATAACACCCGATAGAGTCACACGATGTGGTTCCGGCAATCGGGTTGGTGGTTTTTATGAGATTTCTTCTCGGTTTTCCAGCGTAATTAGGCAAAGAACAGTTTGAAGTGGACAGTGCCTCATCATAAAAGTGAAGTACCCTTGAGTATGATGTTAAACCCCAATCAAACAAAGAAACAAATGTTGTAAAACCCTAATCAAACAAACAAACGCTAGCAATACTGTAATGAGATAGTCTTGCACCATCAAATAAGTTTTGATTTATGCATCCACTACCCAATTCCCTCGACACTATCCCCTTCTCAGAAAGTACCCCCCTTTATGACCCCCACCTGTTATCCTTTGTACAATACAAGCTTAATCAGTATAAGCAGCTTATGTAAAACACTCATCAAAACACCTCTATAAGTAGGTAGACTAGCAAACTAGGAAAACTAACACAGGTTGCCATGGAGATTTGATGTGTGCGTGAGAACTGCAATGACAATGAGATTATCAAAAAGAGATGCATACTAGTTGAGTCAGACTTTGTAAAAGTTAATGA
>JARFOD010115821.1:3468-15002 GCA_031763545.1 Mopalia muscosa | reverse complement strand
ACTGTAGACAGATAAGAGTAAATAGGGTTTGATTACTGGTTTTATTATATCGATGTTTGTCGTCAAGCTTGACCAAAAATATTACACCTATGCCGTGGCTACATTATACATCATTAGGCAAAACACTACTCAGAAAGCTAAAAATAGCATTAATCCGCCAATAAAAGATAATTCTATCTTTTAAATGCGTTATTATTCTCATTTCGCGGAGGACTATTTCGGTATAAAAGTCTACACATCTGATTGATTTAACGCAGAGTTTATATTTAGAGCTTTACGCCATGCTAAAAATATATCCAAGGGAGATAATTCTCTTTACTATCACACACATTAAAAACGGGATCATCCGTTGCGGATGTATTTAGCCATACTATGCAGTTTAAGGGGAGATTTTTATACTGTCTACAGACTTTTGAGCTATTCCAACGTTAAAAACCTATTTCCCAAACTTTGGCTTCACTACACCGTCTACACATATTTTGACGAGGGTGCTATATGCCTTTGTTCCACAGCAGGCTGGACTAATTGGTTTGCCTTGTATGACTCCGCCACAGCATACCTTGAACAAAGTGCTGAAACTTTGTGTACCACAACAAGAAGGCTTAATGAGGAGTTTGTTTTGGATGGAGCCGCTGCAACACATCTTTGTAAAACGGTTGTAACTGGTTTGGCCACAACACGAATGCGTTATGGAGGGTGTGTTTTGGACAAAGCCACTGCAACACATTTGTCTTACACCACTGTAACTGCTTTGGCCGCAACACGAAGGCTTAAGTAGTGGTCTTCTTTGAACTTTGTTGCTGCAGCACATTTGAGTCCACTTGCTGTGCGGCACGCCCCCACATTTGGCTGAAATTTCAAAGAAAATTTGTAATTAGAAAATTAAAATACATAACTGACGTTATTAATAATATATCTATGCAAGATTTGAGTTTGAGATATTTATTAGCCAAATATAGGTATTGTATACATAGTTACACACCAGCATGATTAAGTATTTTTATTAAAGGATTATTTAATTTAGAGTTGAAATTTGAAATACATTAGCTCGATTGGTAATCCGTTTCTCTCCTTAGGGTCAGATATTGTGATAAAGCGAGATGAATTATCAGACAACGTGAAAGGTTATTGTGGTTGAATACTCGTGTTGGATAATAATGAATAGACGCTTGAGTAGAGAAAAACGAGGTAGCAAATGTACACGGTATTGCAGGTATTTGAGGTCAAATAGAAGACACCAGTGCAGGAAATAGGGGACAGCCATGACTAGACGATAGAGCTCCCGTGTTTACGAACAATGACGTAAGTTCCGGTTTTTAAATAAAGTAATTAACAGCTATGCTAATTCTATTGCAATGGCAACGCAGATGATTGTCTTCGAAAATATGCAATAAAAATAAAAAAAACATTTAGGTCCAAAAACAGTTGTCTTTCCCTTCAAGGTCTCGAAAATTTTACCTGAATTGTGAAAGACGACTAGAGAAAGCTACCATATAGACTGCATTTCGTTGTTTTTATGGTGGTTTTAGATAAGTTCCATTAGTACTATCCCATAGGGTGTTAGCATGATTCTGATAGGGAGTATTGTATTATTTGTATAGAATAATTAATGTTTTCTGTTATGATGAGTAGATACATGTTACAGACGGCCATTTTTTTTAGAGATCTTTTCGCAGACTAATTGTATATGAGGAACCCATGCCACTATATTTCACTATACTGACAATTGAGAAGTTTCAAACTGAACCGATGTGATTTGTTTGGGTTTTTTAATGATTCATTGATAATCTATTCGATGAGAGCCACCCTCTCAGCTAACCTGAAATTTTGAATAATTCTGATCTTTATTTGGCAATAGATCTAGAGCAGGTAGTAGAAGATGTTCAAACTGAAGTGTGAAAACGTGTGAATTTGAGAATAGGTCTGGATAATGCCATGTATATAATTGATAAATAAAAAATACCCAAGAATTGAGCCCTGTGGCACGCCACATTGCACAGACGCAATAGGGGAAGCGAACTGTCAATACATATGAGTTATTGCCGATCGGTCAAGTAGCCCCTGAGCCAGTTTAGCGAAATCCGTGGTGGTATAGCTTGTCTAACAGAATTGAGTGGGTGAACGCACAAAGCACAACTTTGCCACCTTAGCGGACAGAAGATAGTCATAAAGTGACCAGGCTGCATGAACTATTGTTATATCTGAGATTCTTGAAATGTTTCTCTTTGGTTAGTTGCTAATTTTTCGATAATTTTGCTAAGACTGGATAAGATGGGGCGGTAATTTTTCATTAGATAAGTTGGTCCAGATTTGTGGATTTGGATTACTTTCCACATTTTTAAGGATTTTGGCATTTCTCCGGAAGCAAAGAAAGGTTGTAAATATGTGAAAGTGGAAGGAAGATATATTGAGCAAATGTTTCACACTCATGTAGATTCCCTCCATCCCATGGGTTTATGGTTTCAAGGTGGTTGTAGTTGATATTGTAGATACAGGAGTAATGTGCAAAAATTCGAAATTGTTTCGAGTGCTAGAACCTAGATATTCGGTAACGCAATGAATCATTGGGGGGATTTAGCGTCAAGTTGACGAGGAATAGAAATAAAATGATTATTGAAAGCAATGCATATAGGCTGTCTATCGCAGGTCTCGGTAACATTGAAAAAGTTTGAGGAAGAGTATTTTTTTTACGTACTTGAGTAAAATTCATTGATAGTTTTCCATGTTGATTTTATGCAATATACATATTTTTAAAGAATCGTTTCCTGTACTGTTTACTTAAACTATTAAGTTTATTACGATAAGCTCTGTATGGTGAATGTTTTAAACAACAGTTTGGGTTTCATTGTTCATTGTACAGTTTGTTTTTGTGATAGATGGAATTAATAAGTGCAATAGATATCCAGGGTATACGTATTTTGTATTTGGCAGAGTTTCTCGCCGTGGGGATTTCTTTATTAATGAAAATAGTAAGAGGTTTAATGCTGAGGACAAGCTGTTTTGTTTTTAGTACACGTGGCCAAACATGCCGAAGAATAAAATAAAATTCTCCTCAAATCCTTATTATTTAATTATGTAGGAATATGTTTTTACCATACCATAGTTTTTAAGAACTTTCATTTCCCATTATTCAAAATGTATAAAGCTCATTTTTCATCTTTTCTACACCCCACGGACGACCAGAAATATCCTCGGATACGTTCACCTGAGTAAGGAAAAGACTACATGCTAATACTTACGTTTTGTAAACCACCCGGCTTCCGTATAGGAAATCAGCATCAAAAAGAAAACACAACAAACAATGCCGGCCTTCATTGTTAACTGAAAATATAAATTTATAATGGACATAAACAAAATTGAAAAATTTATATTCATGTTTTCATATAAGATAAATTTTCAAATTTGTTTAGTCTGTGGCTTAGCCCCCCAATATTTTCTGTTCTCCATTATTTTTTTGGTTTGGATTCCACCTTCGTAAAAGTTAAATAGATTAGGGTAAACACCATGTAAACATTACACCGATGGAAACCACGGGTATATATTATTTGTTTAAATAAACAGATTCTATAAATTTTAAATGTCCTCTTGTAAGCTATTTCCCACTAAGCATAGCAAGTAATAAACGCACAGCTTACCTTAATAAGAAACAAAATGGAAGAAAATGTTTAAAAAAGGAAAATTAAGTGTTAGGACTTAATTCCTAGTTTTTCTAGGAGATTCACCTTCGCCCTATCTATATATAAATGCAAAGTAACAGATATGGGTTGTATGAAGATAAATTACAAGGTAAGTATAATAACTGAATAGATTACCTGATAGTAGAATAATTCTGTAGAGACCAAACGTATGCAGCTGCGGTTCTTGTGGAGCTTCGGCTGAGTTCAAATTCACTTCGCTTTTACTCTGATATATATATATATGTGGTGGTAAAAGGATACAAAGATAAAGGATGTAAATTGAATAGCAGCCATGCTGGTGCTGAATAGTGTTTGTGAACAGGTCGGCCAGGGAGGTCAATGATTCAAAAGAGAATTTGTTCAAAGGTATAAATTACGTGACCAGCCGCTATAGTACAAGCACAACATTATCTTAACCAATGGTTTTTAAGTACCGGTATGTGAGATCATGATAAATTACTTCCGAGTGCATTCGTACGTTATGCATTAGAATTTGAAAAGCATATTCACCACTTTATGTGTTCATAAATATTTTTTTTTATTATATTTTTGATATACAATTCAGTTATTATTCAAGATTGCGCTTATCCAATCGCCTTTAAGTACGTGGCATCATGGTAAATTATTGAGGTGTGCAACCGTTCGTTATACATTAGAATTTGAAAAGCATATTCACCACTTTATGTGTGCATAAACATTTCGTTTCAATCTGTTGATATGCATTTTAATTATTATTCAAGGCTGCTCTCATACATTTGTTGATGGTCTCCTAGTTTTGTTTCATAGAAAGTTTTGTTTGGATGTTAACTGGATCTAACCAATAAACAACACTGGCGGATACAGGATATTTGGAAGGGTGAGTTTGTGTGTGGGAAGGGCAAGAAAGGAGTCGGGGAGGGGGAGAAATTAAACCGTCAACTGACAAGTGCCGTGAGAATGGGCAAGGTAGAAGATGCAAGGTGAACCCTTTTCGATCTTACTTTTATACGACTTTGAAAAAGGTTCACCTTGCATCTTCTACCTTGCCCATTCTCACGATCCTCATCTGTTGACGGTTTAAGTTCGCCCCCTCCCCCACACACCTCCCTTCCCCCTCCCACACGCCAACTTACCCTTCCAAAAACCCTATTTTTGGTTTTTTTTTTTACAATTGTAGAAGATTACAAAATGTGGACAAAACGGAAAACAAATAATTTGTTAACATAATAAGTAGGACTTTATGGATTTTCAACTTCTGGGTTTATTCATATGCAACGTTTCAGTGCTGATACTAGCACCGTTTTCAAGCCAATAATAATAATAACTTTAAGAGCATGTATATATAGAGTTTACGGCACTACAGGTGTAAAATCATAACTACAATATTGGGGAACTTAGTGAGTAAGTTTATAGATAGCTTATTTTCTGAACACTCATTGGCTTAAATTCTTCACGCTATGATACGGTATATATCAATGCATAAAACTTGTTTTTTTATATGGTTGTGATGACAAAAACAAGACGCGCTACACATACATTCCATAGGGTTTAGCATTTTATAAGAGATAATGGTATATGTTTTATAATTATTCTGTAAGTGTCGTCTTTCTTATTTCAGGATAAGTATCAATACGTTAGTATGATGCAGGCCTTCAGATTTGAGGTGAGTGATCTGTGTTTGAGAATTGAACAGCGTACCTAAACTCAGAAGGCCTGACAATGCCATCACTTCCCACAAACGTCAAATGATTTGATTGGTAAAAATGTTGGCCAATACAAGTATGGCCCTGTCTATAGGGTATTTATAGTAAGTTGACCTACATTTAACAGTATCCATTAACTTGTTTGTGTTTGGACAAGGACAATAAGCCAGATAACACTCTCGAGTGTGCATGTCACATCCGGGTCCCAAAGAAGATAAACACAAGCACATGGCTATGCTTTTGCAATGACACCTGGCTGAAGCGGAGCATTGTTTTTATATTTCTGGGAATATTTCCACAGAGAATAATGCGTATTTGTGGTTCACTTTAACTGTGGTAACGGCACACACACTTTCCAACGGTTGTGATGAACAATTCAAGTTTACATTAAAAATAAAGACCCAGATCTCCGATCGTCTGACATATACAGAAAAATATACAGACATAGAAAGGAATAAAAGCATTGTTTATCGGATTATCCCATTCTCACAGGGAGCTGACTTTTAACGCTGTATTATTTGGTCAACTTTTGTGGCTTTGCAAAGCCTGTAACAGACTTATAACGTTAACATCGCTTAAAGTGGTAGCATGTATGGGTGGCTGACGTATGTAGGTATGTAAACCTACACATATGTGCCAGACATTTAATCAAGAGCCATTTCCAGTAATACTATAAGTTTTTCATAGCTTAAATGAACTGTTTACAGGTTGAAAGGTGGACATTAACATATAAATTAAAAGTCTTAACTAATAGTTATGATATTTTGTTGACATATCTGTTTTATTATTTTTTAAGTCAATTTATATAGGAGGCTAATATATATAGATCAGGATATAATAAAGACACCCAGTCTCCAAGCAACAGGATCAAAATATTAATTTGATAATTTGCTGGACATATGTCTTCTGTTTGATTACATTTTCTTCTTATGTGAAATAGGGCCCGGGGCTGTGAATTAGTGGTAACGTGTGTGCCCCTAATCTTACTCCAATTTACCGTTCACTGGATCAGGTATATGAGTGAGTCACACGATGTGACTCGACCAACCGACGGGTGGTTTTTACCAGGTTTTCTCCCAGTTTTCCACCGTAATAAGACAAGAACACTGTAAAGTGGACAATCCGTTGTCATATAAGTGAAATACCCTTGAGTACGACATTGAAGCCCAGTGAAACAAACAAACCAACAATCTTATGTGTAATAAGCATTATTATGCTTAAAGAAAATGTCTCCAAGATTGTTAAAAAAAGGTGTTAAATCATAACAAGTAAGCCAATTATTTTGAAAACACATGTATATATGCAAGTCATTCTCAACACTTTTATTAATATTTTTTTTCTGAAATAGTTACACCAAGATATCAATTTCCTTTAAAGTGTTTCAGTATTGTGAATATATAGAAGCTAAAATTTAGGTAATAAATAATAGTGAATAATAATTACTAAAGACTATTTTGAGGTGTTTTATAAAGAAATACAGAAAGTAGAAGTGATAAATATGTATTGTTTGATTTGTCAAACTGAATGCTGGTAGTCATATATACTGATCCTCGTCACAGTTACCTGATGTGTTAATAGTAACTTGGTAGTCATTATTAGAAGTCAGCCTGCATGATAATTTTTCCGTTGTAAAACTTGTTGTATCCACCAGGCATCCATCAGGCATCTCTACCTGGGTTTGAATGGGTTTATTATTGGATTAGTATTTAACGCCGTGGTCAAAGGTATTTCCCTCGTAATTTTATGTACATTTTGACAAATTACGCAAGTGGTTTAAATCAGTCATAGTTTTCATTTTCAATTCCCACTAATGCCAATATGATTTTAAATATTTACTTATCTTTCTTATGTTATATATGATGAACAATTTTTTTTTTTTAGATTATACATTTGCTCTTTTTAAAAATTTTAGAAACGTGATACGAGATATTGGTAGCTCTTTTAGCCATATCCATAACAAGAGAATTGACTAATAAATATGTACAAATAAATCAAAAACTATTTCAAGTTTGTTATTATTATATTCTTTATGTAGAACCTATAGATAATGACTTATATATCTGTATCAATCTGACATTAAAGTAAACCGAAAACTGGGGAAGGCGAGGGGGCGGCGTGTCATATTTATATTCTACGCGTTCAAGAATAATATGTAAGGAATATGTGCTTAACAGGTCAGATTTCCCACAAAGAAGTAAGATTATCATTCAGTTTTGCCCAGAATGCAGCATTTTCATCGAGAGTGTTATTTGGCTGATACCGCGGTTCTAATACAGAAAAGGAAATGTTAATATGAATGAAGACAAATTATACTGTAATTTATACGGCCTGGTCAACATGATTTTAAATCGCCTTGTATTTGTACACATAATTAATAAACGCTATTAGTTTCGTTCTGTCTTAAAAATAAATATTCTATGTTATATTAAATTATGATGGTCTTTTTTTTCTTAATGGTCAATTCCATTTCCCTGTTATAATTTAATTGTATCGAAAGATAATTTAAGAGGTTATCCTGGATAAGGAACGGATGTTTTTTGATAATCAAGCCCCAAAAATTTATTTGTTTTCTCATATTGCAGTGCATTTATTAAACCAGAAAATTGCATTGATCATATCTGAAAATTGAATTTCACACTTATATAACTTGCATAATAACATGATATATTTTAGGGAATCGCCCGATGTTGTTGGTGTGTTTACTAAAGACGAATGACTGGCATTAGGTATTATTAGATAATGAAACCCCGTTTAAAGGAGAGTTATTATCCGAGCATTTGGTTGAACTAGGGAAATATCAAGAGACTTGGTTGAAAGATTACATGCTATAGAAGTCAAATATCAATCCAAATAGATTTAAATAAATTAGATTTTGAATTTTTAAATGCTGACCGTTAGTGAAGAAAGAGAATGAGATGGACAGGAGAAATTAGAATTAGAGAAATTAAAAAAAGACAGATGAGGGGAATGTAAACGGAGCAGTAAGGGAACACAACTCTGAAGTAAGCTCACTGGGATGTTTTGATGGTACAACAGTAGTATTTTTTTGACATTGTTTCCATATTAGGTGAAAACACAGGAAAATAAACACACACCCCCAGGTGTATGAGTGTTAATGAATAACCCAGGATAACATGAGTTACAGGACAATAGCCGGAATCAATGGAAACCCCATCATTGATGTCAACATCCGGGAACCCAACATGAGGTTATAATTTTCCAACAAATGAAGTTAAAAGGCGACCCATGAACTGTCAACACGCTATCAACAGGATGTGCGCGGAAAAAAAAGCTAATCGGCACAGCACATAATTAGGCCACAAAACATAATAGTCTCTGCAGTGGTTTACGTTATAGTAATCGCTGTCACTGTTTACAGCAGACAGATAAGAAATTCGAACAGTAGAATTGTTTCGGGTATTTTTGTACAAATTTTGCGGGCATTTTGAAATAGGTAGCTCCACATTCACAGTGGCCTCGTATATGACGCTCAAGAGATAGGCAAAAGTCCTTACACATGTAAAACTAAGAATTCGAGCAGCTCTGCAGGATTCCAGTAAAAAAACAAAAAACAAATATAATGTGGTATGCAGTTATTTCATATTGGCCTACAAACTAATGTGTTACAACACGAAAGTATCATATCCACGCACAGAGGCGGTTTTCTGCAGATTTGATTATGCTCCATAGCGGAATTAACAAAAAAGAGTGTGAACATTTTGTTCTGAAAGCGCAAGTTGTTGGTAACCTCTAGCTCGATATATTTTACTACCAGAGACTGAAATTTGTCAATTTTACCCAGTTAATGGCTATTTTGTAAACAGAAAGTGGATTTTTCAAATCTTGCCTTTTCTCGGTGTCGCTGCTGGCAACAAATTTTGTACTTTGTCTATGGCCTGTTATACAATTCAATAAGTTACAGGTCCGTGTCCCTTTTGACTTTTCATCTTCCAGCTTTTGATATTTTTTAAAGCTGAACGGATGGAAAGCTCGGCGTCGATTCAAACTTCTAACTTCCGACACAAACTTGACAAAGCTGGAAGCGGAAAAGCCCTACATGGCTTCCAGGTTTCAAGCTTTACATATCACATTCTAAACTAAAAAGCTCTTCATCGTGTTCAGCATCTCATTTTTTACCAATAGTAGATACATATAAATAGCGGAGTGCCGTTTATAATTTTACAAACGCTTAATTCCGGCTTTAACCAAATTGTCGTTTTTACGACTTTTAATCTGCTTTTGGCATCACCATTACTCTCAATCCCGAAACATATGTGAATACATGTTAAGCCAATGGTCATTCTTCAAAAGCACTGGATTTAAGCACTTTAGTGTTAGAAACATTTTCGGGCAACAGACAATTCAAAGACTCAATTATTTTTGCTTTTTTTCTGACTAATGCAATGGTAGTTCTAAATAAAAACCAAATAATACATAAGAATAATAACACAAGGTGGCACCTGTAAGGCTAACTTAGTTTATTGGATACGAGCTTTCGCAGAAAGTGAATATCTGCTTCACCAGGTAATGATGACCCCTTGATCTACAAATAATACATGTTGAACAAACATGACATCTTCACGTGTTTACGTATCGTACCCATGGACTACGTGAATAACTCTGGTGACAATTTTTTTACTATAGCAAATTAGATTATTTTTCTACTATTTACTGTTTATAAGAAATCGTGTAATGTTAACTGCTGGATAAAATCATAACAAGTACAGATTTGTATATAAAAACCACATCAAACAAACCCGCTAATCGGGTAAAATCACATTTAAACAAAACATGGTTCCTTTTTGATGTACCGGTATATGACTTGTTGTAAATAATGCAAATTTTGTCTCTGTAAGTAATTTAATAATAATATAGTTCAAATGACGGCATCATATCATCACAAGAATAACCTTCAGACATAAACAATAAACATGTGGATAAGTGACCCATATATCGCCTGAGAATATATATTGTACGGAAATGACGAGCCGTGTTCCGACATGAGTTTTGTTTGTGTGACTTTCGAACTCATCTGATTAAAACCATCGCCGTCTTACCTCCATGATTTGCATATAGTCCGCTTTGCATAAACCTGGACCATTTTCAATGTAACGATGTTCGGTATAAATTACCGTCAATTGTGCGAAAGTCGCCAGGTAAATTAATGCTGTATAATTACACTGGGACTATTCTATGATGTAATTCAGCTATAGATCAATACAATTCATTTGTTAAATATAGATACAAATTAGGTTAATCTTTAGTCAAATTTTTACAAATATTTTATGTTGACCAATATTACAGATTTTCAAATATTTAGGTAGCTGATTTTTTTCAAAACTGCCGATATAAGTAGATCTCCTCCTCGTGACGCACGGAAGGAGTCGCGTGATGTTCCAACACGAGTGGCTAGTTAATTTGTTTAGATTTAGATTATGCCAATGTCCTGAGTCAATAGCTCCAACCTATCCAACATGAAGTTAAGAGTTCACATACAGCAGAAGTAGGCAAAAGTAGTTCTGAAGAAAGTTCAAACTCGTTTAAACAGGGAATTTGTCGTACAATTAACCATGTGCATGCTGTGAAACATACCAGATGTCAATATACACCTGATCCTAATAATCTATTGATGGCGAAAATATTGACTTTTTTCCAAACTGTACGACTATTTGCCATTTTATTGCTATGCCCTTGTAGTGCAACTAATAACAAATGTCGTGAACATTAACTGCAAAACAAGGTGTTGCTATTTGGAATGTTTCATATGAAATGGCTGAGAACTCGTGGGAATTGACCGGGGAAAAATGTCCATACCCCTACAGAGTCACCTAGTACACGCATATGCCTATACAGGCATACATGTTTTCCGATATGAATAATAAGATGGAATAACTGCTTCAACGTTTTTCTTAACTTAATACAATTAATATCAAAAAAAGTAAGTGTAATCGAAGGTGCTTTTCAAGGCTTACAGCAGAAACAACAACAGTTGGGGTATTATGTTCAATCTATATGGCAGGCCGTTTTGATCATCTTAGTAATAGTCCAGAAAATATAAACCAGTTACATCAGTCGATAGACATTGTGAAGGCCGATTCTGAACACCTGAATACGTGAACATTTTTCAGTTTCTCGGAGGACATGTATCAGTGTGGTGTGGGGGGGGGGGGGGGGG
>JARFOD010115820.1:7723-29241 GCA_031763545.1 Mopalia muscosa | reverse complement strand
CAAGGAATCTGACAACAACTAGGTGGGGTATCAGACAAGGAATCTGACAATAACTAGGTGGGGTATCAGGCAAGGAATCTGACAACAACTAGGTGGTGTATCAGGCAAGGAATCTGACAATAACTAGGTGGTGTATCAGGCAAGGAATCTGACAACAACTAGGTGGAGTATCAGACAAGGAATCTGACAATAACTAGGTGGGGTATCAGGCAAGGAATCTGACAACAACTAGGTGGGGTATCAGGCAAGGAATCTGACAATAACTAGGTGGTATGTCAGGCATTCCCTTTCATAATAGTTAGGTGTGGGGTATCAGGCAAGGCATCTGATATTAACTAGGTGTTGTGTCAGGCAAGGTATCTTACAATGACTAGATGTTGTGTCAGGTAAGGTCTCTGACATTGCCTTTCACAATAGCTAGGTGTTGGGTATCAGGCAAGGTCTGTTACAATCACTGGATGGGGTATCAAGCCTCTCACAATGACTATATGCTGTATCCTGCCGGGTATCTGATATTGAGTTCGCTAGGTTTCCGGCAAAGGCCTTATCGGTATTCTGGTTAGGCTGCGCTTTGGTGCCATGTTGTTAAACACAGCTTTACGTCTGCCAAACTCGTGGGTGTATACAGGCTATCTTTGAACAGTAAACTGACAGGAAAGATTTACTTTAACCCAATGAAAGTGGAGATTAAGATAATTCACAATGGAATTGGTATTAACAGATGCGGTGACAATCACTTGTCAAAGACCCATCTCCTTTCTTGGCAGTTTACGCAAATGACGATATCGTATTCCATTATACCATCAATGTTGGCACTTCACATATCTGGTATAGATTATTTACAACATACTGCCAGAGAAACAATGTCTTTTATCCATCAAGAAGTTTAGTACAGCCTCCTTCTCTCCACACGAGTCTGACATAGTAAGCACTTACCCTTGTCTATATAGCACTCAACTTGTCAGGTAATGTAGATCGGAATGGGTGGACAGTGACACCTTACTGATAGGGTTTATACAAGGAATCAATAGCACAGAAAAGATGGTAGTTCATTATAAACCTCAGTTTGGTTAAACAATGAAAATCTCGTCTGTCAGAAAAAGGGCAGCACTTTGAAATGATGACATATAGGCGGTTTTAATCGTGTTTCTACCACTAGCCTTTGGCTGAAGCTTGCCAGAGATACACAGTCCCATATGTCCACCTTCCACCAACAAACCTCTAACAGACCTCATGAAATGGATATACATGAAATATATATATACTTAAAAATGATAAACCTTAAGGGTAAAAAATCAAATCCTTTTGACAATGAAGAAGTATGAACAGGTTTGTTTTACTAGATTTAATAAGAGATCAGACCTGAAAACTACAGTCCATATAACCTTATTGAAATCACGTTCAAGTATAATTATGTTTTCATTTCATGATATATCATTTTATCCCTTAATAGATTAGAGAGAGTCTTTTAATGTGACTGTGGGGATGGCAAGAAATCGTTCAGCAATCACCGGAAGTAGTTTTGATGAGCTACGTGTGATGCCATCAACTTTGATCTTTTTCGCTTTGTCTCTTCTCTGCTTCTCTAGTCACGTTTTGTTCTCACCACTCGGTCAATGTATATTATTACGCTGAATGAAATGTGTTGTATGGAATCTCAGGAATTATCTGAGATTGTGGTTCAGATATAGACATATTGGTTGAAGCCTCTCGAGACAAATCAGACTGTTATCCGATTTAAACTTTATGTTGATGGTTATCCGGTAACACGATGTGTTTACTGCTCACCAATCACACTTAGCGTACATATACATCATCAATACTGCATGCTCATTTTGAATTCTAATCCCCCAAGAGAATTCTCGCCAAACATAGTTTACAAAAGTCTTCTTACTGCTCCTGATTCAACAAGGCGAATCGAATGTATCCAAATACCAATTTACAGTCTTATTCCATTAGATTGTGGAAATAAACTTAAATACACTACGTCAATACATATAAAGGTAATGAGTATGTTTTGATTTATTTGTTTTCCGAGGATTTTATACAGTTTAAACGAGGCCAATCTCCTCTATAATGCCAATTTGAATATAAAGATACTTAAATTCACTTCCCATTTAAAATGAAACTCCAAGACATCGGTTTAAACGAATAAAACTGCAATGGAGCAGTCATTTCAGCATTTATAAACAATTAGGATTATACACATAAAAGATTCAATTATAATTCACATTTTCAGACTGCATTACTTGAAACCTATATACGACCAGAACAAAAACGCTCTTGGCAATTGTTTAAATAAATAAAATGTTCTAGATAATTTGGTAATATATGCGAAAAGACACCGACAATGGAGTTTTGATGCTTAGTATAGTTACTTTTTATACATTAAAAATATAAACGAGTCGATAATTAATTTTTAAAAAAAGTGTAAGAGGGATTGACAGGCGGGTGCCGGACGTTATGCTAACTCAAGTCTGATCCGAAAATATTCGGGTAGGAAAAGAAAAGACAGTTGTTTAACAGCTCGAGGTAGGACAGCAATTCAAGAGAACACAATATTTATATTCGGAGAATAGACAGTAGTTAATACAGTAGTCTAAAATTAAGCCTGCAGTTTATAACCGATGACCTAATCTTTAATTAGAGGAGAGAGTCGTTCACCAGAGAGCTAGGAACGTGTCGTTTATCAGAGAGGAGTGAGGTGTTCATCAGAGAGGAACGAATCGTTTATCAGAGAGCAGTGAGTCGTTCATCAGATAGGAACGAATCATTTATCAGAGAGGAGTGAGGTGTTCACCAGAGAGGAACGAATCGTTTATCAGAGAGGAGTGAGTCGTTCATCAGATAGGAACGAATCGTTTATCAGAGAGGAGTGAGTGGTTCATCAGAGAGGAACGAATCGTTTATCAGAGATGAGTGAGTCGTTTATCAGAGGAATGGGTCGTACACCAGAGAGGAGATACTCGTTTCAGAGCGAAGGCATTCTCATTCATCACAGAATAGACAGTCGTTCTTCAAAGAAGACAAAGGCATGTTTGAGCAAGCTACAAACAAGATATTGAATTGAATTGAAGTTTTGTTCACCATTATATTATTAGTACTAATTGATAAAATATAAAAAGCATGATAAAGCTCTAATTTAACTTGTCCTATCCCTATGAAATAGTATATAATAAAAGACAGGAAAATCTGCAACATTCAAATATATTGTGACCTCCGAACTTTATATTTTCCGATGGAATTATTCCAATAAATACGATTTTAATCTAGCTTTAAATAAAGATTCTGAGGTTTTGATAGTAGTTTGTCTTTTAAGTAAATGAATTAATGATTTCAATAGAGTGGAAGTATTTATAGGACAGTAACAGATTATAAAATTAAATAAGATCATGGAGAGGGAACAAAATACCCCAATACTTAAACTGAGAGACTCGTTCGATTGTCGTTTCGCCAATATTAATGCATGTATTGTTGACTAATCTTTTGTAATAAGGAGGAAATAACATATACTACTTTAAAAGAGTTTAAGGACAGCCGATTGGCAGAAAATCAAGTAGATATGCTCCGTAATCTTGTATTCATTACGCGAATAGCGTTTTCTATAGAATCTGCTGAGCATACCAGATTTGTATCGTCGGCAAATAAAATGCATTGTAGATTTTTAGAAACTGTATTAATGTCATTTATGTGTAGTCTAAAGAGAGTATAGTATAGAACCTTGTGAAACCCCTAAGTTAAAGACCAATGGGCATGATATCGTGCCATTATATATGACATGTTGTTTCCTATTTGTGAAATAGCTCTTAAACCTAGAAATTTACTTGAATCTAAAAATGTCACTAAACTATATTTATTTTTTTTCTTTTGCAATAACTAGTTGATGATAAAGACAGCAAGTAGCATGAGTGGTGGAGTGGTTTGACCTAAATCCGTATTGATTGCTGCTTATTTATATTTTACTTAAATATGGTAAAATAGAAATTGGCATTTAATTTTCACATTTATAAGATTTAAATACAGGTTGTATTTTTGCTATTTTAAAGCAGTTTGGAACAGTTGCCAATCAAAACGAACGATTCATAATACTCGCTAGGGGCGCTGATATTGATTCAGAAACAGGCGTAACAACTGACATACGGCCGTAATCAATCCCAGGTGCAGAGCTAGATTTTAAGTCAGAAATCACTGTATTAATCCAATTTCGTGTCACATCATTGATGTTAAAATCGGGTTCGCAAGTTAGAGGGAGATAGTCACAAGACTAAGTTTGGTCGTTGTCTATCTTGTCATTTAATTTGAATGTCACGGTCGAAAAATATTTATTAAAACTGTTATTACCTTCTATATGTGAAATAAATCCCAATTTTTGTCTTAAAATTATTACTTCCAGCATTTTTTTACCTACGAAAAAATCTAATTTCTTTAGTTGTCTTTGTATACAATATGAACATTTGAGAAATGGGAGATATTTCTGTAACTAAGACGCCAAAGAGCAGGTGATCTGAGGGAAATATGTAATCAGATTGAAGATTAGTGTGACAGAGGAATTATTTACTCGTGTAGGTTTAGTTTTTTGCGGGAAATACTAGTTTGATTTCATAATTTCACAAAACTCCTTTGATAGCAAATGGCTATCTTTAGTATAAAGATTAATACACTCTTCAAAAAAAGAAAGGCAAAAGAGAATTTGAAAAAGTAGCTTATTGTGTTCAGACCTCTCGACCAAATACACATGTTGTAATGATATATATTTGTTTCTAACGTCCATTTTAACCAAACCTCGCTCAAACGCAACTCTTGATGATTTGGAACGCTGTTAATGGTCGTTTTTATCATGATCATGAAAATCATCGTGAAAAACAAGTAAACGTCAAAATAACCGATTTACATGTGCAAAGCATGAATAAAAGGCTCAGCTATAAAACCCCAAATGAATCAGACAGATTTGTGACAATTATCGAAAGTTAGGATCGAAGAACATGCCACTCTCAACGCAGCCAACAGAAATATTGCCATTGAGCGTTTGCAAGCTGGTGAATCCAACAGTGTCATTGCGAGGACCTTCAACGTTCATCCTAGCACGATAACACGCTTGTGGGATCGGTATGACCATACCAATACTGAAAATGACCGCCCAAGATCGGGGAGGCCTCGAGTCACCACAGGGTTGAAGATCGATACATCCGGGTATCTCATTTGCGTGATTGCCATCGCACTGCACGTGACATAGCCCAAGAACAGTTTGGAGCCCGGAGAGTGTCCGACCAGACAATCAGGAACCGTCTAAGAGAGGATGGAATCCGATCAAGACGACCCAGGGTTGCCCCCTCCTTTACACGTCTACATCAGCGTCAACTGGTCCGATGGTGTAACAGAGTACAGCAATGGAATCTGCAACATTGGATGAGAATATGGCTCTCAGATGAGTCACGTTTTCTGCTCAGGCGACATGACGGCATACAGCGTGTTTGCAGGAGAGGCAATGAAAGATATGCATAAAACTGTATAAAGGAAGTTGACAGATTCGGCGGGGGGAATGTTATGGTGTGGGGTGCCATCTCCTACAACAGAAAATTGGAACTCGTGCTGGTGAGGGGCATATTGAAAGCCAATCGCCAAATTGATGACATTCTCCGTTCACACATCCTTCCGCTTGTCGACCGCCTGAGGGAGCTATTCCAACACAATAATGCTTGAGCCCACACGGCACGTGCTACAGTGGACTACCTCGCCAACAACTTCAATGTCCTCCCAAGGTCCTCCAAATCTCCGGATTTGAACCCTATCGAGCATCTGTGGGACCAAATCGATAGACGAGTTCGTCAGCGCCAAAATCAACCAGTGACCCTTGATCAGCTGTTCCACATGTTGCAGGAAAAGTGGGGAAGGATTCCACAGAGGAACATCCAACGATTGATTCGTTCCATGCCCAGGCGATGTCGCGCAGTTCTGGCTGCAAGGGGTGGTCACACAAGGTATTGACTTTGGCTCCACCTGGTGGACAGTTGTGTAGGCAGATGGGACTGTAAATTTCGAGACGGGTGTTCCATACACCAATGTGTCATTGAGCCGAATTTCATATATGTACATTGATGACATTGTGATTTCAATTCATTTGAATAACATGTATGTCAACTCTGGAAATTATCTTTTGCGTTTCTTTCTTTGAAGAGTGTATATACCTGTACGTGGAAATAATAGATCAGATAGAACAGAATATTGTGGAATTTGGCCTGCAATTAAGTCTAATATGTTTATATATAAGCCTATATACACGGTCCTGGGTTCGACTCCCGATGGAGGGAAGCATGTTTTTCTCTTTTTAACTATTTAAAATATGGCAGAACCAGGCGTTTGGATTTGCTCAAGCAAAAACTAAACGCGAGTAATATCTAGATAAAAAAGATGCTAATTTAGCGTCCCTTTGTCAGTGCATTATGGGGACAGAAAATTTCCCTCTTCACATGGTTTGAATATGGGGCTCATTATGCCGTGAGCCTCTGTAGCTCGGTCGGTAGTGTGTTGGGCCTGTTACCCAATGGTTCCTGTTTCTAATCCCGGTTCTGTTTGACCATTCAGAATATACGGTAAGTTGGTCAGCACTCGAGGACACATTAGCTAACTACGACTGTACACAGTTATGTGTGATAAACCTATTCAATCCAGTATTTTCGTTATTTTGGGATAACATTTTCTTAGTAGAAGGCCGAGTGGTTTAGGTAGCCTGCATTTACTGCTGGTGATTCGGTGCCTAAAGCTCAGGGTCGTGGGTTTGATTCCTGGACGGGTTTCAACCTACAAAATTTTCTGAACAGGTATATGTTCTAGCTAAAAAAGTGTTATATCAAAATAACGAAAATACTGTTAATCTTCATTTTTTAAAAAAGACACCAAAATTATTTATTCTATTCAATCAAGTTCGGGGTGCCCTGTTTAATCGTGCTTGTTTTAACAGGTTTGTTTTCTTTATGCCATACAGTGAAAGGCGTATTTGTCTTCATTAAATTTTTTTTTCCAGTATGTCTCAAGGGAAACCTATTTGTATTGAATACTCAGAAGGTAAAGAACGTTATAGGCTTGAGGGACGCAATCTTGTAAACTAGTTCTTTCATGACAGGCTATATATTGTAATGTGTTCCGGAAAAGTTTCGTCTAAGGGATTCCCTCATATCAATAAATGTGTCAGGTCGACATGAGAGTCGCCTAACGGGATTTAATTTGCTTTGATCTATTTCGTTAAGCTGCCGTACGAGCTTATTTATGGCATTCCCTGCCTGTTTTGATTCTTTTGGACTAATTAATGGTGAATCAAGAAACGGTTATTGAACACCCTTTGTATATGATTATTCTGGACACCACAACGTTATGATGTGCAAGGTTTTTGATTGTATACCTGTAACCCACCTAATAATTGTAAGGGTTTACAGTGTGTCATTATGTTATGAATTTTACATCTATCTAATGCTCGTTTTCAATATTTCGTCAATTTTGTGATGAAAAAAAAGGTGGTAAAGTGTATAAATATCTGCTCCCAAGATAGATAAAATGACTGAATGTAACATAATTTAGCCAACACAAAACAAATAGCCCATTCACGTCATAATATGACTGAAATAACTTTTGATATGGGTTTCACGTTATACTTAAAGAAAAAATATACGAGCAAATATATTTGAAAAGACTAATTAACTACAGCCTGTAAATCAGGCATATGTTTTTGGCCCGCTGTCATATTAGTGACATAACCATACGTTTGACAGAAAATCAGAATGAAATAAACCAGGACACAGTTTTAAGACAAATACTAGACAGGCGTCCTAATGTCTGATATCGTCCTACAAAACATTCGACATTTCGCAGAATTAATGGCATTTTATTGATTGCATTTAATTATTTTTACATTAATAATTGCGGCTATTATGAATGCAATATTTATAATATAGAGAAGTATTTCGAAGAGAAGACCTTTATTTTAGGCTGAAACAACATGTTCCAATTTTAAATATCAGCTCCAGATGCTAGAGCTGAGTTTTTTTTTAACTGAAAGGCACTTGATCAATATGGCATCGCGTAACATTTAACAGAAAATGTTTTAATTGATAAAGGCATAGCAGTAGATCATTGATTTTTGCTTGTAATTGAGCGGAAGACAAGCAACTGCAAATAAGAAATGGGCGTATTACCAAGTTATTTAACATTAACAAGTAAAGTGGTTTGTGTTCAATAACGCAGAGGTCGTCGTAATTAGTGGAAGCTGCAATACTATTAGGAAAATCATTCCTTTATCAATGAAGATTAAATAGTTTCACATTCACGTTGAATTGATCTGTGGGAAGTCAGAATTAAATGTGAAGCCCTTCGAGTGAATTCTAAAATCGTTTCACTTAACTAATATTCATTTTGAATCTAATCAGGTTATACAGTACACCAGTTAATAATTTGTTTTCCAGTCACTGATACCATTGTATAGTACGGCTCAAGTAAAATAGTCTAATGTTGCCACCTTAAAAATTAAGGTGCAATAAACACAAGGAACAAAGGCTACCCAAACGTGGCGGAAAATCGAAAATGTCTTCCATTTATTTAGCACCGGATTTCTTTCTGAGATCGGGAAAAACATGCGATGTTTTATATTGTTCTAATTTTGTCTGCTCTTGAATCACAAACACGACTGCGTGACATACATTATCTTCTGCTATCATTGGAAACATATACGCTTTGCCAAGAATCTGTTCTCTTTTGTAACGAGTTCTGTCATTATCAAATGATTTCGTTGTTCTGCAATGTGCCAGGGAATTTGTTAATATATTTTTGTTCTACAAGACTTGTTTAAATTATCTGATACATTTTGTGTGTTGAAGAATGACCCAAAGGATGTTTCTTGTTCCTTGTTCCTGTTCTATTTCCTACTTCATCCTACTAATTCTATGTCAGAATAATCCGCTTATTATCGAATTCGTATATCTTCAAGCTTATTGCTGCTATTCAGTGGCAGCTTCGTGCATATATTCAAATGGACCCAGAGTGTTCCGCGATCTTGTTTTTAGTTTGTTAACACACAGGTAAACATAAATACAAATAATGATTCAAAATTATTTTTTAAATATGGAATATGTTCAGTAGATAAAACCCGTATACATAAAACATACAAACAGGGAAATACAACTACATTATAAAACCTTCACATATATTATACTAAATTAAAAAAATGCTATATAAAAACAATATACATAAACAAAATTGCTTGGAGCTACATGCTGTTGTCTATATTTCCAATCCTTCCCTACTGACTTCACTTTCTATACTCAATTTTGAACCCATATCCGAAAAATCTCCCAAAAAAGAAGTTCGGTCTTTCTTTTCTCTTATTAAACTTACTTGCCTCCATTAACAAACGATTCCAGACAATAGGCGAAGCTCTAGCATTATGTGTCACAAATGCAAAACGTAGTCATTAAGTGGCAGTTATCCATTGAAAATAAAAGAAAAGATTGGGTAAAGGGCTTCTATAGAAATTGTTTGTCGAAACGTCTGCGTCGGAACTGTTTAAAAGAATTCGCCAGACAGATCACAGTTAGATACTTTTACAATTCAGTCAATACACAAATGCATACCTTAGTGGATAAAGAACATGGGCACATGGCGATAATAAAATATAGAATGAGATGTAAATATGCTCTAAAATTATCTGCTTCAGAACACTATTGATGCTCTGTGGAATCATTGTTTGTAATTCTACGTTATTCTAACCCGGGATTACAATATACAAATATATGAAGCTCAGTCTTATCGAGGCCCAATCCACATAAAATCAGGTACTCGGTATTGTTCTCATTCGTCTGTTTCCATAAAGCGTTCGGAAAACTATTGAGTTTCACGATTTGTTTGGTTGTTTTAAAGGACACCGAAAACATATACTAGTAATTATTTTACATATGCGGAATGTGCATATATAAGAACGAGCATCAACTTCTCATCCATTGATTTTCAATGTCAGTTGGGCTGAAAATACAAGTGTATAATTGAATCCATCGACGCCCCAAATAACTTGGTGAAAAATAAACCAAAAATATGAATATATATTACTACCTTGATTTTCGCAGTTTTTTCAGTCTAAAAAATAATCGAAGTATTTATTTATCTTCATTGTGAATAAACCTGGACGAGCTTTAATATCTCTTTGACAGGATTACATAATTGACAAGGATGTAAATGATAAACTGTAGTAGCTGTTTGGGACACCAAAAGTGTCCCGATCGCCTTCTCTTCCTTCAATCGACCGTCATTTGTGTTTCCGCGAATACAAGTTTTTTCTAGTCCAACGTTAGATCGTGCACAAATGCACTTTGTCCGGGTTATAATAATACTTTCTACCGAATTAAAGATAAGCGTGTATATAGTTTTTTTTTTCTGAAAGCAGCTGCAAAATGGAGATATTAAAGATTAAAATCAAGCAAATTTCGTTCAACACCACTGTCTTTGGTATAGAATCTCGCCAGTTCCCGCACTCCGCTAAAAAGTTTGTGATTTCATCAGCAATTTAAGATTAAAGCTTGCTGTTATATTTATTTATTTGTTTATTTATTCATCCGATATTAGATCAACAGAATTAAATCCCAATTACAGGTCCAACATTATTGTGGGAGGAACATTGGGTAGTAAATTAACCCTGAAAACCCACGACCTTCCGCTGGTTGCTGGCATACCAGCCCACATTCGGTCCGAGGAATCGAACCCGCGACCCCAGAGGATATGTGGGCCAGAGGATCAACCGGACAATGGTCAAAATATTGATCGTCAAACGCAGTCAGAAGTTAGTCGTTTAAGCTAAAATCTCGTATAGAGGATTATCTGCGTTTGGCTTAGTAACGCTGTCCCACAAACATAATGTGCATACAAATTATTACCCACAGATAAACAACACAGGAGCGGCCGATCACATTTAAATTTCATTGATTTTTTAAATGTTTACTCATTTTCACGACAACACACTTCCAGTTTCTAGCCAAATTTTAGCATCCCATTTAAAAATTTTGGTGAACACGAACAAATTAAATTCGCTATCAGCGATGTACATTTTGTCCGCATTTTTGTTTGCGATTTACATATGTATAGAATGGATGTTGACTTGGGCCCGTATTAATTAAGCTACTTTAGTATTTCTTAAAGTTAAGCATTATTTATCCAAATTTCAGCCTTTTATTTTCCAGTGAGAACAAATTGAATCTGAAAAAGTAAGTTAATATTTTATTTATTTAACCTAAATCTATGATTTAACATCATACAAAAAGAAGAAAAAAAAAAAAAAAAACGTTTGTGTATTTTGTGAAATTGATTAAGTTTTTGTTAACTTTAAGTAATACTTAAGTAACTTTATGATTTCGGTCTCAAACCCTATTCGACCCCTGGACTGTAACCAAGTTAGCTGAAGAGCCTTACGGCAGACTGATCTATATTTATCATCGTGTGCAGCCTGCAAATATCTGTCTATGACATGCACTCATTCAGGGATACTTTGTAGTTCCACACAATGCCCTGTATCTCAGACATTCTACATCTTGATATGTAGCACACATCTGAAACAACTATAAAATCCAAGCTCCCAATGGAGAGAAGTGAGGTATCTATGTGTAATGGAATCATTAATTGGCAAATATCCAAGTTTAGTCGTCCATTACTATTACCAGTAGTATGTCACATAACTGAAGTCATAAATAAACACACATACCGGACCACCGACGCCACTTAATTCGATGATCAATAATTTATTTTATTGGGAAGTGTCTGTTCCTAGAGAGAGAATGAACTGAGAGTTTCGTCTTGAACAGAATGGACAGACTATCGAGTCCAGCTCCACGTGCCCTTTTCTCTTCTTCTTGTGATAATAACAAACACATAAAACCATTTAATGATTTTCACCGGCTACTATGTTTTACAGCGGTCTTTATTCGCTATTGTTGGTGTGTGTGGGTGGTATGGCGCTTTTAGTCTTATTCATTGTATATATCATCTTTCCGAGGCAAGGCGGAAAAGAAGATCGTCGCATTAAGCTTCCCTTCCTTTCCTATATTACCTTCAGACAGAAAACCTTGAGTCAGCTAGTCTACAACAGCTGCTTTCGCACGACCTGTTTTTACACAACTCTATCATCAGATTGGGGCTTTCAAATAAAAGAGGCAGTCTAAACAATGCATGACAGCAAGGCTATATATGTAGTATACACACATAATCTTTAGCCCTATACGCAAAAGCGATAAAAACACGACTTGAAATTGGCGCTGTGTGCACTCGCAGGCGACAAAAAGAGCTTGGCGATAACGATCAAGCAGTGTCTAATTTGAGGCGATAAAATGCGCTCCCTGAAAATATAATCACCTCGCCTGGGCTTGACAGCGAGATGTGTCACCGACAAAGAGCAGTCACATGATAATGCGGTTAAAATGGCCGCATCCGTTTCAAACGTTAATATTCCATTGATTAAAACCGGAAGCCGTTTTACCTACATGACTGACGTACCCACTCAAGGACATATTTAATGTAGTGATATTTGCTGAAACGGCGTAAATTGTGCGGTCGTACAGCTGTATTAATACACCGGAACTATGCTATGGTGTCATTCAGCTGTAGATCAATGCAATTCCGTTTTTATAGGTACCAGAGTCACCCCAATCAAACAAACAAATTATACAGACACTAACAACAGTAATCATTCTTAAATGAATACACTTGTTCAATTTTATGTTGACCTAAATGGCACAGTTTCAAATGTTTTTGTGCTTGGGCTTTTTTTCTGTGAAAGTAAACCCCAGGTGGCTTCCTGATACCCGTACAGTTATTGCGCTGGTTATCCCAAAGTTCCCAGTTTACTTTGAAAAGCTAGATGGCACTTGCTGGTTACAAAATGTTAATATTCAAGATTTACTGAAATATGGTGCGTATTAAAATGTACATTGTATACTCAGCAGTGTTTCCTGCCGAGACATCAATCCGACATCTTTGATGAAACTCTTGGCTCACCTGTTATAAAGGGTTTTTTTTTTCGCTTGACAATCGGTCGCAGTGGACTCGTTTCTATCAAATTTATCGGCGGCAAATTTCGCCTGAAGTCGGTGTGAATTATCGCGGCGATCAAAAATCGTCACGTCTGCGCCCATTAGTCCCATTAACGAGGGCGGCGCACCGTAGGCGATTTTTCCAGGTGGTTTTTCAGTGACGGCGATAAAAAAGCACCTCGAAAATCGACCCGTGTGCGCCCCGTCGCTACAAAAATCGCTTTTCGCTGAGAAAGTCGCAGGCGATAAGGCAGTGTTTGATATGAGGCGATAAAATTCGCTCGGTGAAAATACAATCCTCTCGTCTGCGCTTGGCACTACATTTGGCGCCGACAACAGAGCAGATTGTAAAATGAGCATTGATATATTTGTTACATGGCACCACAGTTAAATAGTCGATTGTCGATTCCAAAGTTTAATATTTAAGATTTGCTGAAACGTGGCAAGATGTACAACCAAGGACCCGTATTCATAATCATTGAGTATTTATAAACGTTAAGATATATGTACACCACTTTTCTTAACGTTTTGTGAAACAAAATGATAGTCAAGTTTTTAGAATGGACATTAATTTACAATACATTTAAATGTTTTGGAAAGGAATATGAAAGATTTTTCATAACTTTTGGAAATACATGTCCTTAAATAGTTTTATGCATACAGGCCAATGTCTTCAAGTGGCACGGTTTCTGTAAAGAAGAACAAATGCTGTAATAAATAAGTTTGATTGCTGCGATGTTGACTCATAAACTGAGAGCAGCACATACTATATATAAAACCAATGTGCCCGACTTGAATAAAAGCACGTTCAAATTGGATGTAGGTATTCTGACTAGTCACTCTCTCGGTTTGTAAATATTCTGATATAATTTCTGATATTGATAAAATTCGACATAATATAAGGCCATCCATGATAATGTAGATGTTTCCGGTAATCTTACCTACCCAAAATATTCAAGGTAAAAAACAGAAGATAACAGTAGGTACTTTTTTAACTGGGGAAAAGGAAGGAAATTCTATTCATAAACTAGAAAAAATAAAACCTCGTCGCTAAAAGGGATTGAGTTGTGTAGTTTTACCATTGAGTGCAGGGCCGTTACAAGCCCTATTAAATATGCCATCGATGTTTGTTATAAATATCCAACATCGACGGCCTTTTTAAAAGGACTAGGCTGTTACATATTAAATGTAATTAAACTTAAACAAGGCCTAAAACACCACGACATGTATACAACAAATTTCAAATATAATATGCCCCCACAATGTATGATAAAATTTCAAACAAAGCTGTTTTTTATGTTACTGTTATAAATATTTTATAAAAAATAAAGCCTACCTACGTACCCACTTATTTATATTCATGTAACTGGAAACAAAAATTGTATTTAGGACTGCCTAAACAGGTACGGAAAGCTATTAAGAAACCAGGAGTCATCGTACTTATGTAGTAACTAACCTAAAGTTTGGTCAGTGTAATAGTCAATCTTTCTCTTGGTACAAGCCGATTTCTCCTTTATTATAGCCGCTCACTTGCTGTCTAACACACACACACACACACACACACACACACACACACACACACACACACACACACTATATCATCAACTCATTCTGTAGATGCTACTCTATGTTCAGCCAGATCTTCTATACGAATTTTCACCCCATATAGTCAAGGACGATGCATATTGGTATGTTATTACATGATACGCCGAATTTTATGCCTAGGCATTAATCCGACATCGTTACTAAAATGTCAATCATATTATTCGGGTTTTTTTTGTATCGCACGGCAATCGCTCACAGTTGCCTCATCTGCGCTCAAGTTTATCAGCGACGAAATTCACCCTATAGTTTGCGAGAATTACCCAGGCTATTAAAATTACCCCGTTGGCGCCGGGCTTTTAGGGCCAAGCTTGTTGATGTTTAATAGACTTTCTGATTGGCCGCTTGTTTATATAATAGTCCAATTAAACCCTTGCCACGTTTTTGCTGCGAAATGCAGCAAGGGTAAATTGTGAAAATCTCGTGTTACGCATTTTGGCCCTTTCAATGGGAAGATGTGTATAGCTTTAATAGCTTGTTAGTTCCTTGTGAACGGACAAGGCATAAACTAGTTCTGGCAGGGCAAATCGTTTAACTTTTATGACCAAAAAGCCTTTCATGGAAGAGTTATTCTAGTGACCCTAACAGTCATATCGACGACACTTTCTATACCATATTCATATAATTTGTCGGTACTTGGATAACACTCTATATTATTGGAATTGAGTCTGGCCATCATTCTTATTCATCCAGTTCATTTATAACCGTTCAACTCATATTTGAATGTTTTCCAGGCCGGAGTTCAATGTGACATATTGTCTAATGGGATGAAGCCTGTAAGTTTTATCCAGTATATAACTTTAGCTCTGTTAAATCAGTGGTTGGCAATTGCATCCTTCTCTGTGATATGGCTAAATATCAGATTTAGGAATATGTTGTGGATCCTTTTTAATGGTGATACACACAACCCACCTGTAATAAGCAACTTGAAGCAAATGGAGCGTTTTTTCATACAACATAAATGGTATTTGTATTAGCCGACACGTAAGCAAGGTCTGGACAATATTCATATCCACCGGCTTTGTTAAGAAATATCATTTATCTATTATAACTACATACACATTTTTCACATATTTTTAATTCATTGATGCTCTTATAAGTTTTATTGTTTGTTTGTTTGTTTGATTGGGGTTTAACGTCGTACTCAAGGGTATTTCACTTATATGACAGCGTGCCAGCCCAATGGGTGAAGGAAACCACACTCGACACCACTGGCAACAAAAAAAGACAGGACGGGGCAAATACACGACAATAGGACACAACACGGACACCACAAACATATCGACTTCTGGTTCCCCTTTAGCTCTGAGAGCACCAGGGCAACATGAAGCTCCCTTCAACCACCCGCGTTATAATTTTTAAAGATAAATAACAACAACGGAGAGACAGCTTTTCGACATTCCTAGCAGAATTCCTGTAACACAATGCGGATTTGTTTTATTTAAATGATAATGCTCGTCAAACGTATGATCAAAGCATACACTTATCTTTACATTGTTAAGAACTCTCCGTGAACTTTGAAAGCTTATTTGCTAAGATGTCAAAAAACATATTAAATATTCAAAACTTCTATACGCCTTATTATTTATTCCATAAAGCAAGACAGCCAATATCCAATCTGTTCCCAGATGACATTGTACATCTTTATTTCGAACGATGGACCACATCCTCGCCATTATTTCTGTATCGAGATGACGTTCAGCTAAGATACAGATTGACTGTTGCCATGGCTACTTCAAGTTGCGTTGTCTAGCTGAGTGACAGAAGACTGTGGGCTTGACTTCATCATTTCATCATAATTGATGTATATACAACTTTGAATGCAGTTATGTTTAGCATGTTGAACATGCTAAAACTATTTTGTAAGAACATATTTAGTGGGAAATCCATATTTTGTCGTGATCTCATTTTATTTTTTGTTGTTGTTGTGGTATAAATGGTTTTTAATTGACGTTTTATTATTGGTTATCTAGTTGGGATATCATATTTTTTAATAATTGCCCTTTGTAACATAAATGGACATTTTGTTGTCGTGTCATATAATTGGATACATTGTTGAGGTATTAGTTGGATGGCTTGATGTGAAACAATTGGATGTTTGGTTGTCGTGATAAATCGGGAAAATGCCTTGTCGTAGGCTAATAGTGTTGAATATTTTTGTTTTCGTGATATAAATTAATGCTGTTTGGATATTATTGGATACTGGGGAGTCGGGAAATAATTGGATATATAGTTTCTGTTCGGGATATAATTGAATATTTTCAATAGGCAGGCACAATCCTGTCAATATACGTCTGTTCAAGGCAATTAAGAAATCCAATGAGAGGCCTGAAATAAAATTGCCATGTAAGAACAAGAAAATAACGCACTGAAAGCAGAAAATAACCCAACAGATAAATCCATTTGGTAATTAGTGTTCGTTAAAATACCATCGTTGACATGTTAACCTAAATCAATCCGCTGAGTGTCTTTTTCTCCTGTGGTAATTTATCAATAAAACATCGTGCAGTGAATAATTGAGTTATAGCACAGATAAAACGAGTTTAAACTTTTTTTGGTGCTTCCTTAAGGAAAGTTCATGTGGACTGCATCGTGTACTGTGTAAAGAGTGTGTGCAACAGTCAACCTTCCCCATTGTAACCTAACTTTTCCAGAATGAGTGGCGATAACCCACCAGATACAAAACACACAACTTAAACTCTGTTCTACAATTTTCATTAATGATTAAATTCTAAAATCGCAAGTTTTTTTTTTCAGATCGTTTATGACGATTTAAAAATTTGAAATATAATGTTTTTATTGGTAAGTTAACGTTTAAACTACTGGTTTCTGAATATAAACTATAAATACATTTAAATTGTAGAAATCTTATTTCATATTTCTGAAATGATGGCAGTGTGGACATTTAAGGCGATTGATAGCTGTGATAGAAGAATTAAATATAAAAATTTAAGTAAATGCATTGATTGTTAAAGTCGGAAGACGTATAAAATCAACAATATTGGTAATTTCGAATGAAGAAGAGAATTTACCCCAAGGACTGTTAAAATAATACCACTGGAAGTACATGTTTTGGCAGTTACTTTGATTTTTTTACAATGTTGGGTGCTCTTCCGCCAAGCTACACGATAAAATACTCTTAAAATCGTATGATCTCATAGCCTTTTCTATCGAGAACATTTAGATCTGTTTCATTCTCACAATATTTTGAATAGATTCCTTCGCTATTGGTCTGCACTACGTTTTTCTCAAAACATACAAGGAGATGTTTTCTGGTTCGTATGAACAAGGATTACCTCCTGCCAAACATCCCGTGCCCATTCTTGTCGTCAGTGTCTTGTAATGGTAGGCATTTTAAAAAACATCGGCAATAGCGTTAGTCACCGGCTGACTTATTATTATGTCACAACATGTTGCGTCCTGTTGGCTTAAATAAATCTTGTCACTGATTTCCAATCGTTTTAATGATATTACGTTCATAAAATAACTCATCATTCTTATGGAAAACATGACTGAGTCCAATTCGGCAGCGCCATTGGCGGACAACCCAAAATGAGAAAGCAAACGCTCTGTAACGGCACAGTGTTATATCGCCACAACGGTTATCGAATCCTCGAATGTACTGCATATATCATGCTTACACTCCAATAAAGATAATAACGCAAGGTTTGGTCGGTTCCACGAATCTATACTTACTTTAGAGCGTTGCTGTACAATGTGAATGTAATCCTGGATAATCGTTTGAGCAATCCAACCCAGAGCCCGTATCTCAAAACCGTTATCAATCCCTATTAACAGATTAAAATATTAATCCAGATTTAAAGATTGACATTTACCAATCCTCGACGTTATCCATTAAGGAATGTGTTTAAACGCCCGTTGGATTGTATACTGTCATTTCGACTAAATTACACCTCCCCTTTCGTCAAACTGCAATTTTGGGGGTATTATCTATGGCTAACATTAGGGAGTCCGGCATGAAATGACAAAAAGCGAAGAAGGTTCTTGTAACCATTGAGATAATTAACTAACATTTTATAACCCATCATGTCAAATGCCAAAAACGTAAAATATGGAGCAAGATAAATAGTTGTCATAAATTGATGATATCTCGTTTTTTCCGTTATATGCTGCTTTGTGAAATGTCTGCCAGTTACGCACTCAAATAAAAACTCCACTATTGCATGTAAAAAATCTTGTTATGTATGAAGACACCGCATGCAAGTTGCTCCCCCATATTTACACATCAAACCTCCTCGAATTAACCTTTAATCTATTGTTGTGTCTTTATTTTTCTTAGATGCGAACACGTATCTTATAGGCTATATAGATACGACGTAACAAGTTACGTTTAATCCGTATGACCTAATTACCGCGGGAAGGCATTTTTAGCGAGTGGGGTATACTGCTGAGAAATGATTGATTTTGACATGACAGTGGAAGTCGAGTGGTCGTTTTATGGATCGGTCTAAACCAAAAGTGTTCAAACAAAGGCCATACAATTGTTATACCTTGGAAGATAAAGTGCAGAATCGTGATAGTGTTATTCTAAAGCTTGTTAAGACTCGTAGCTTTATTTTTCTAAGATTAAACTCGTTTGCCAGAAGCGCTTCGTCTTTAAGCCAAGACACTCCGAATCACAAATATGGCGAAACGAGACTTAACGAATTATATATTGTTTGTTTGATGGGTGTTTAACGTCGTAGCCTACTTAAGGGTATTTCACTTATATGACGACGGACACAACTACAGGACCTCTCAAACAAAGCTGCTTCCTATTACCCTTTAGCTCTTCGAACACCAGGGTAACAGAAAGAAACCTCTTTTCTCGCCTCTTACGAACGACCGAGGAAGCCGAGGGAGTATTCCGCAGGTCCATGGCCCACCCGCTCCCTCATGGGGCCGAATTATATAATAAAGGCGAGAGTTATACAGTTCTCAAATGTATGACAAAAAGGTCTTGTGTACAACGTTTAACCGAATATATAATTAATGATAACCTCATAGTTTGGGACTTTTTTTCTCCAAAATGTCATTTTTCGACAAAATGCGTTATGGTGCCCTCGACATGAGAGCGTTTGAAGTCCATCTTAAGATAACGAAGACCTGTGAATGCCGAAACGACACATATGGATTGCACAGTGACTTAAATAGCTCATGTGTTTAAAATTAATCTATCAAAATAATGCTAATCACTTTGAACTCTATGGTAACATGGGTTTTTGTATGCCTTTGCCATGTTTTAATCTAATCCTATAATATACGTATATCGAACATTACTGTCCTGTTTTTACTGGCGGACATTACCTTGGAAATGAAGTAAATGTCTTAAGCAGCGGTCACACTTCACCTTGAGGTTTTTTAAATCAACCTGCAGGCAGTCTCCTGGATGAGTTTGGACTAGACGCATTGCCACCAGATACGAGATTCCCAAATTGAAGCTACAACAACTTTATCAAAAACGGGTTCTATGGAGAAGAACTGTGGTACCAAGAGTTAGCGAACGAAATGTTGTGCTTATAGTTGTTCTATAGACCTTGGTGTGCTTAAGACGTTGCAATGCTAGGATAGTAAAATGCCAATAGTTCTATTACAGTTCATTCTACGTAGGAAAGCTTGTTATCAATTTACACTTACCCACGGATAATGTTCGCGGCATGTCATACTGTAGACTTATCCCTGTTGTCCTATGGAAAAGCGCACACATCGCATTTATTTTAAATAGCTAATTTTAATTTTCATTGCGAAGTCAGGATTATGACAGACATTCCTGGATTGAAATTAGATTTCAGTTCACAGTTCACAATTCGACGAAAGCAGTCAATATTTGTGTTATGGTAATAAATTGACGAATATCGTTATAAATATGCATTGCTCAAAGCTAAGATTTGGAGGAAGAACACAAATCCCACATATGAACCATCTGCATAAAAGGAGCGTATCTGCAGTGGAAAAAGGTTGGGAATGGAGACATGTTAACTGAATCAAGAACGGAGAATTAAAAGTATCCATTTCCGGCGGAAAATGGCGATATGTTATATCTGACATGGTTTATGTTTTAGAGGCCAATCACACATGTTCTGGGGTAGATATATGACTGTTTACAATAAAATTATAATCATATTAAAGACTTGCGAGATCGTCTCCATGAGACGCATTTAACGTCTCTCGCCAGCGGAAACAAGTAGATAGCGTTGGCGCTTACTAATCCTACTTCAATCGATTTCGAGTTCGTCTGTCGACCACCAGGTAAATAAGTGAGTTTCCAAAGCTCCCGCAATCGCGAAAGAACCGTCCAAACACTTTTTGAGAATATGACATTAGCCTGATGTAGGACGTTTTCAATGTCTATTTTACCGTTTGCTGATCTCTGTTTTCTTTCAATCAGGCTACGTAACAAGAACATATTATCAATACCCTGTCAGGGTTACATTTAGGATGGGTTTTTTGACGCATGTTTCATCTGCCTTAATATTGAGGGATTGACAAACGTCATTGCTAATGCCAATAAAGACTCTTCAAGACTTCCCCACACAACACACAATGTAAACGAATTGTTTCAGCCATTTATCACCCCAATTGTAGATGTGGACTGACAGCAACAAACGAATAAATCGCGGCCAATGATTTCTCTGGAGATTCTGTCTACTCCCATTTTAATATATATATATATATATAAATAAATAAATATTTGTTTTTTAAAATGCCATAGAAAGCGCTCTGTGCATTCAGTGGTTCAGATCGATTTCTAAAAAAAGATATTTATCAGCATGGCTGTCCTATGTTGTCCAAATCCATATAAACCCATACAAAATGTTTCTTTCAGAAAACAAAACAATAAGAAAACAACATAGACTTCAA
>JARFOD010115810.1:0-15003 GCA_031763545.1 Mopalia muscosa | reverse complement strand
TTAGAACATATACCTGTTCAGAAAATTTTGTAGGTTGAAACCCGTCCGGGAATCGAACCCACGGCCCTCAGAGTTAGGCAAAAGTTATTCATATATATTTTTTACTTTAGAGAAAGGATATATATCTGTGCTTGTCTTGTATCGTGCCAGTATTTGTTTCCATTGGCGCCCTGGATTGTTTCCTTCATCCATTGAGATTACACGCTGTCATACGAGTGATATTAAAGTCAAAGATGTAGATCAATATGTGAACGTCCCGAGCCGATTGTGTTAAACGCATAGTACAGTAAATGGGAGTTATTTTGAGCCAACCAGTCCGAACCTTATTACATTCGTCTATTATTTCCGATAGAATACAATTCGCCAGCTAGCCAGAGTTCTTGCAACCCCTTTAATCCCCGTCATTTAATACAAAAATCTTGTTGGCTAATTGACTTAGTCAGCCTTTTATAGACTTTAGTTCGGCCGCGGTAGCAATTTCAGTTGTACTTTGAGATTTAGTCTGCATTAATTTCCTATGAATCTGTGTCGACAGCACAATTTCTGACAATGGGACAGAGATTAATGTCCGTGAAAGGATCGGGAACCGCGGGTGGATGGAAGGAGCTTTCGTCTTTCCTGCATGCATGTTTGGCCTCAGTACCAAGTGGCAACACGATTAAGCGTAATAGTTTAAACGCCGCAAACCGTGTGCCTACAGCAGATCGCGATGTAGAGCTCAAGTCACGGTGGAACATAGCAAAATGGTTGGTTAGCAACAGATACTTCATAACAGAGGCTGAAGGCCCATTTTTGTTTATCATACAGTTGCTTTTCTGAAAGGTTAATTTAAAAAAAAATATTTTAAAAATTAAATCGATCTTAAAACCTATCAATTTATTTACAAATAAATTGTTTTGTGGCTTTATTTGTTGAAATTGGAAAGTACTCACAGTTTATTTTTCGCCGGGGTTTTTTGATTGTTCGTGCATGTCCCCTTGGGATTGCGCTCCGGCTATATGCGCGAAATAACCTTTAGCGCGGCGTATTTAAAACCCTAATCATACAAACGATGATTTTTCCCACATGTTTTTCGTAACGCTTTGAATAGTGGATAGCGATCAACAGTTGTGTACCTCTTCCTGCTGACCATTTGTATGACGAGGTCTGGTCAACACTTGACGTCATTTTAGTAGGTGAGGGTTTGTCTTAACAATGGCATAGACCACATACACATGTTTCTAGCATGTCATTTTGTAAAATCGGTTCCCTTTGTTTTTCTTTAAAGTTTGTCATCGCTGAAATCCTCCATTTTCTAACCAAATTATATTTTCTTAACTTTGCAAGTCACAACTGAGCAAGTGCGTCAATGTCGCCTCTCGTTGTTTGGAGGCGCGACAACGACATTTATTTTTCCATTTTGCGAAACGGCATTTCTCACGTTGAGTTTTCGTATAAAGAGTAAAGCATCCGACTTGACAACTGGTAGAGCTAACGAGAACGTATATTTACCAGCTAGATATAAGTGTCTGTTTATAGATTTAATGTTTTGTTTTGGACGACATACCTTGCGTTTGCTGGCAGAACTGAGAGCAGATAAACTCAGTTGAAATGGATATACGAACTTTTTGAAATACGTTTCAGCCCGTCATATTAGACTATCGTCTACTTGTTTTTGTTGTATTTAAAAAAGGCAAATATCAAATACTTTTTCTAACCTATTTTCGGTAATTCGACGATAACCTTTTCAATTCTTCGATCCAATTTTCTTCTATCTGTCTCTCGAACTTGTCTTATCTTCTCCGGCTACTGTCCTACATATCTCCCACATCCTGTATAAATAGTCGGATCTGTATTTTGTACAGACCGAATCTTGGACGCGTGAAACCAAAAGCAGAACTGACAGAAAAGCTAGCTATCAGAATGGCGGCTGTGAATCAAATTATGTCTATCCTTCTGCTGATGATCATGTGGAGGCAATCTATCGCTGAACTAGTCGTATACCCTCACGCGAATGGCCCGCAAGCTTCAAACCATTTCTCAATTTTTCTCAGCCAAGGAGGTGGCAAACACTCCAGTTTTACATACCTCTCCACTTCTGACCATCGTGTCAAAGAGAGCAATGCTGTTAAACCACACAGGTAATGTAGAAATGATATTTTGTCTTGTGTATACCTCATGTAAAAATTGAACCTCCTTCGACTATTTTAATATAATATACCTAGCGATAATCTATATGTGTCAATAGTAAAACCGAAAAGACAAGCGGTATCTAGAGGGGTTAAATCTCATGGTTCTATCATTTATAAATGGTATTTGGATAGTTGTTCCAATTTTTGAACCTCGCTTCAAACACATGTCAAATCTCTTGGTCAAGTCCCAGCGGAAGTTTTTTGTATGATTGTCATGGTTCGATCAAGGCTTATGAGTGTGTGGTTATAATAGTGACTAAGAAGGTATCATAAATCTATAAAGTGTATATAGCGTCTTGAATAATTATGAGTGGCATCCATGTGCGATGTACGTTCGCTTGTTGTATAACCTCTACCAAATCGGTTGTTTTGAAAGATTAAACAACGAAATATCATACGATAAATGTCGCTTTATTGGTCAAAGAAGAAACTGTTTGGTGAATCTTTAATTTTCCAGGTCTGTATCCTGGACGTCCTTCGCTTTCACGGGTTCCCCTGTTACTGTAGAGGTCCACACTCAGACAGATTTCCACACATGTGCGGTCAGGCCACATAGTTATGGCATCACTTGTCACAGGACTGGTCCTAAGATAGCTCAATTCACAGTCACACACAACACCAAAATGATGTCAGTAGAGTTCGACAACGACCAGGCCAATGCACATAAAGACATTACTAACAAGCTGCTTGTGTTTGCTGACCCACCTGAAAAAGACGTGCCTTCCAAACAAGATAATACTGTGCTATTCTATGACGTGGGAATTCACAATCTCGGTGGGCAGAAGTCTATAGATTCTCATATCAAGCAGGTATACCTAGCACCAGGAGCCTTTGTGCAAGGCGGCTTCAAAACCGCGGGAGGCTCCGTCAAAATCAGGGGACGCGGTATTGTGTCAGGAACCATCTTCAAATTCAAAGATCCTCGATTTTCTTGGGGGCAGATCAACATCGACAAAGGTTCTCATCATTTAATAGAGGGTATCACCATAATGGACCCGGTCCAGTATTATATCCGTGGCTTGAGTGATCATAACGTGATCAGGAACGTCAAAATGGTGGCTCCCTGGCCCTACAATTCTGATGGTGTTGGAATGGGACACGATGGCCTGGTGGAGGATACATTCATACACGCCAACGACGATACGTTGAAGGTAATTCGACAGGTTTATCTAAACTATGATTGGTACCTTTTATCTGAAAGATCATATATTTTGAAATTTGCGGTTAGTCCATTATGTGTGACAAAGTATCTAATTTTCTTAATTCAGGGTTGGGACCATCACTTAACCTTTAATCATCCCTGTACCCAATCATTTTAACTGGAAATTGCATAAAGACTTAAATAACAGCCTTACCAAATAAAAACCAATTGCACGAGTCCATCATGTCTACAATGTGGTTAACTCGAAATCATGGAACATCGTTAGGAATCTTGAATTCAGATGGTAGAGTGAATGTCATTGTGGCTTATATTAACAACAGATGGGCTGTTCTAGTGTTTCTATTCTTAGAATAGAATAGTTTGTATTTACTAATTGCTTCCTAATTGTTTAGGAAAATTTCAATGCAAGTTGAACTGCTATCTTAAGCGACTTTATTTATTCCTTTTTGTGATTCTTAGCTCTTTGGGGACACTGTTTTACACCACAGCTAAACTCAGAATGTAAAAGATAACAACAAGTCTCTTAATTTGAATGAGGTCAAACCTAACCAAGGCATCTAATGCTTTACATAAAGCAGTCCCCACCCCGACATGTGCTCTTGCAAAGGAGCTTAACAAACGCATCCTATCTTCCTCCGTGAAGCAGCGTCAACCATTCTACACACTGAAACGTGAAACATGAAAGTATTTCGCCTGATCAATTATATTTTTGTTGTGTTTTCTTTCTCCAGGTCTACGCAGATAATTTGGTGGCCCGTCGTTGTGTCTTCTGGCAGGGTCAGAATGGGGCTGTATTTCAGATGGGATGGTGGTCAGGTCGTGATATGCAGAAGGTTAGCATCAGTGATATCGATATCATCCACACGGACTGGTGTACATTTAAGGGAGATAGCTGTCATATTAGTGATAACAACGCCGTCCTAGATCTAGCGGGGGCTACAGAGCATTTTGAAGTCAACGACATTACCTTTGAAAACATCAGAATCGAGGGATCCTGCCCTCGATTAATCTACTTCAAACTGCATTCGGGGGCCACAGGGAGGTTGTCGAATTTCAAATTTACAAACTGGAATATAGGATCACAACCTACGCATGATTCTATCCATAACGAAATCGCCGGAACATCCTCTGGAGCAAAAATCTCTGACTGGCATTTCACAAATTTTAAAATCGGTGGTCATTGTGTGAATGATCCCCATAGCGCGGACTTTATCATCGATTCTCACACCACAAGTGCCATCACTTTCCATTGCCCTTAAATCCCAATAAGATCACCGAATATCCAAATGTAAAATTATAATTTGGTCAAAAGAGCTAGTTTTCTGCAGGAATATTACATTCTGTGTATTTATTAGAGTTATGTTGGACTTTAAATGCCATTGCATTACACTGATGTGTTTTGTTGGGGTAATTGATCTGCGGAATTCTAAGTGTACATATTATTGTTCACTGATCAGCATGTATAGCGTATTGGTCTGTTTAGCTGTCAAACCAGTTGGGTGCGCCGCTACGGGGATTAAAAGTGTGTTTCTTCCTGGTTTGTTATACAATTGTAGCAATGCAGGAGCTATGCAAGGTATCGAATAAGCGTAATATTCCACAATATCTTAACCAGTAGCGCATCGGTCTGTGGCTTCAATATAAATGTCATTGCTGAAGGTAAATGTCGAAATGTTGAGAATGAGGGGTAGCAGCACGACTGCCCTGTGACGTCAGAACTTTGGTGAGTATGGGTCTTTATAATGACGCCAGAACGTGAAACTCTTGAGACAATAACAAATATGCTTCAAAAGTTGTGACGAAAGCGAATGGCTTTACCGGATCACATTACCTCCCTTGAATACATTCAGAGGTGCAAATTGTCTGTTTAATTTATTTAATAATAACAAAGGGATAAATATTTCGACTAAACGCAATCCTATACTACGTTAAAGAAACCTACCGAAACTGCCTGTGGCGAAGGTATATCCGTACGTTTTCTAAACGCATGATTACCATTATGAGTAACAAGTCTAACGAGTAACAAGTGAAAATAACAACACATCAGGTGGATTGCAAACATAAGCAGCGTGTATCACCATCTGGCGGCCTATTTTCCACCTCCCGAACTCTTTTCTCGTCTAGTTCCCATGTGAGACGTATTCGACGCGCCATCTTGTTTTGAACTTCTTTTATTCGCTGGTCTGTTGCATAAGCCCCCAAAATGATCGAGAGTAAATGCACGACGGTCCCATAAACGTAGTCCACGTTGGGAAGATAATCACAGTTTTCATCTGTTTTACGTCCAGACTATGATGTACTCCTTAATTAAATTCACGTATTCTAAACCCTACATAAATTGCTGGGATAATTTGAGTTTGTAGAATAGTGTGCATTCGTGGGTAAATAGGCTTCCCGTGAACAAAATTTAAGATTTGGATGCACATTCAAGCGTCCATCTTGCTAGCAAGCTAGTTTTGGCTCATTGCCCCCTATTCGACCTTAATCAAAAAAGAGGATCTTATTTTCCGCGTTGCTCATAAAATAAGGTTAATCCAGTCTCTTTGTGTTTAACACGGTTCGGGTTAACATTGGCTGCATGCTCTCGAATTCGACTCGGTTAAAAAAAACTGGCGAAATTTCTTACATTATGGACATTATGCGGAATGACTCCTGTTGACAGGTAGCAATATTACAGACCAGGGGCCGGTCGGTCATAGCGCTATTTTAAATTTACTCCGCTATTCTATGATGTCGCGCCGTGTTGAAGGTCTATCTTAAACACGGTATTAGCAATTTAATTTAGTGTTAGCAGCTAAACGTCTTTCAAGCAACTGGCCCCAGGATGTCTGCAACCTATCAAAGTCTGTATGCGGATTAAAATTGCAAACAACTACTGGAGGAGTTTAATTGGATGTTTAAGATAGACCTTGTTCTGACGATTAGCGAGAATGAGGCAATGTGTTTATCGGCAGCTATAAAGGAAGGAACAGTACAAAGCTTATGTTGGCGCACATCATTCAATGGAATGGAGCCGCCACCCAAACAAATAAACAACAACAAAGCTTATGATAGGAGAGAGTGCTTCCTTTTTTTAACCAAAAAGTATTTCCGTGAGGAGGTGACGATTAAGTGATCGGTGAGCCATTTTGTGAACCGGATATAAACTGCATGTGCCATCGGTTTATCGGTCAATGGCTTGGGTTATATAACACGCACGTGTCATTTTGTATCTATATAGTCTCTTCCGTTCTGTTTTCTGACTTCTTTCCTGACATTCGCAGATTCCAGATAACTACAGTTAATAAACTCATACAGGTCCGTGTAGAGCTGACAGAAGGCTTGGACCAGACAGAAAAAGTAGGCCCTTTTTAACAATATTGATGATAGGATTCACTGTAATAGGACCTCTCAATCGTAGGCCCGGGTTAAGTGGCCCTTATGAAGCCCTCTCTGCACGGTTCTAAACCCATAATCTGTTCCCGGGTGCTAGTATCGCTAGTGGATTCGTAGGCCCGGGTCAAATTGCCCGTACGAACCCCCTTTACAATGCTCTGAACCAATACTCTGGTATTATCGCTAGTGGATAAGATGTCCATGGCGTGGTATACGAACATCTGGTATCTACATAGTTCTGACATTTTACGACCTCTTGAGTTGATCACTAACCAATATCCCACGTTATTGCAGAGAAGGAAATAGTGTTTGAAATGCAGGCATTCGACAGGGTTTTATTCTGTCCTTTTATTGCGACTTTGCTGTGCTTTTGTTCCGCTGATTTAGTTGTATACCCTCATGCAGCCACTTTGATTCCTTCGGAGAAGTTTTCAGTCAGTCTCTCTCAAGGTGGCCAGACTTTCAACAGTTTTACATATATTAGCACGTCCAACCATAGAGTAAAAGATGCCACGAGTGTCAAAGCCAATCGCTCCGTTTCCTGGACATCTTTCGCGTTTGAAAAACAACCGGTTACTGTAGAAATTGAAACTCAGCGGTCTTTTGGTGCATGCTCCATTCGGCCTAGGCGTCTTTCCATAGACTGTCACTGGATAGCGTCTAACCAGGCTCGGTTTACTTTGAAACACACGCCGCTGATGATTTCCGTTGAGTTTGACACGGACCAGGCGTCTGCCAGAAAGGACATCACGGACAAACTGTTAATCTTTGCAGACACACATGAAGAGTCTGTTCCATTAAAAGACGACATTTCTGTTATGTATTTTGACGTCGGTATTCATAACCTTAACGGTCAGTTGCGGCTTCCAAAAGAAATTCGGCACGTGTACCTGGCACCTGGAGCGTTCGTCCAAGGAGGCTTCATGACGACTGTGGACCAGCCTGTCAATATCACGGGCAAGGGCATTCTTTCGGGGGCCACATACCCCTTCCACGACCCCCGTTTCGTCTGGAGTCTCATTAACATGGACAATGGCTCCCATCACCGAGTTGAAGGAATCACAATGGTGGACTCGCCTCAGTTTTTCTTCCGAGGTCAAAGTTCATACAACACTCTGAAAAATCTTAAAATGTTGGCTCCATGGACGTATAATTCTGACGGTGTCGGCATAGGAATGAATGGATTGGTTGAAGACTCATTCATCTGGGCTAACGACGATACGTTCAAGGTTAGTTTATCCGAATAAACAAAAATTATCCCATGACAGCTTCAACCTTGCCCTGTACAAAACTGTAAAATATATTCTCCATCAAGAGTTGCCTTCTTTAAATGTCCAATGACGTTTTTAAGGCTTCTCTGTAAGTTCCAGATAAAGCATGTTGTCTCCTTGTGCCGCTTTTCTATATCTATATACTTTAATCCTTCTGAAATATGGTAAACTAGTCTCCCCCTGACCAGGATAATTACTTTCCCACTTCAGGTCAGAGGTCAGCTAATTATATAGCGTGTCTTTCTTTGAACGAAAAGGTAGCTTTGTTAACGTTGAGTATCAATAAAATGCTGGCTATATTTCGCATTGCCGATTAAACAGCATTCACAACCACAATAACCAAGACCCTTGTCAATGCACTGTCACCATTATCCTCAGCCGAATGCCAGCTCTTTCCCGTAATGTGAATGAATTCTATTTTGGGTGCGACATCACGTGACCCAAATCCTTTGTTCGGACCTACGTCATATATACAGGCAGTACCATTATGAACCATTTTATGCTTTCAAAATACAGATTTGCGCCTCCTTGAGTTAGATAGGTGTAGACTAGCTATTGTTTCTACTCAGTAAAAATATCGGACCTCAATTTTTTTTTTATAAACCAGCGACTCTATGTTATCAACTTAAGGTCTATAAATGAAAGACAAGTATGATGCAATTTTTGCTCATTGGTAACACTGTTGATACTAGTATGGATTAACAAAAAGTTTTCTCTTCGTTTAAGGTTTATCAAAGTAACTTAGTTGTGAGACGCTGTGTTGTATGGCAGGCCCAGAACGGGGCAGTTTTCCAGATGGGCTGGTGGTCAACACGTCGAATGAGCAACGCTACCCTTACAGACATAGACGTCATCCATACAGACTGGTGCACATTTAGAGGAGAAGCCTGCCGAATAAGCAATAATGACGCAGTTTTGGACTTGGCGGGAAACACAGGTGCTTTTCTGACGAACGGGTTGACGTTCAAAAACATCAATTTAGAAGACCCTTGCCCAAGAGTTATTAATTTCCAAATGGATTCCTCGTCAGAAGGAACTGTGTCGGATTTTACGTTTCTAAACTGGACGATGCCAGGGGAGCCACCGCATAATTTAATGCAAAACATTATTTCTGGGTCTGCAAACAGTCATATAAGTAACTGGACATTTGAGAACTTTACATCTGGGGGAAACTGTATCACTGATCCAGCAGCAAACAACTTTCTCATTGATAACAAGACAACAAGCAATATTATTTTTACATGTCGAAAATAAATGGGTCTTTCATAAAATGCAACAAATTTTATACACTTTGTTTTCCCCTTTATTTGAAGGTAGGACTACACTATCATGGTCAGTACATGTTTTCATGTAATTGAATGCTCAAAAATTACTACATAGATATAAAGCCTATTGTAGTTGTTCCTAACCTTCAACAAGGGGAAGTTATCCATGGAAAGGGGATATAACTTATGAAACTCCACGACGCTTGTCCTGTTCGACTAAAAAGTCTCTCTGTCTTTTTTTATGTCAGAAGCCCATTTACTGATTACAATGAACAACATAATTTATAATGTAAATGCTTCAAATTTATAAATACAAACGCGTAATAGCAAGGGTGTTTGAAGCCCGTCTATGAAGATGTACTAGAAAAAAAATGTTCCTTGGAAAGAACTCTTTGGCTCTAGGACATCACCCCGCCTATAGCGATGGTCGGAGGGAATGTGTACAAGACACCCTTGACCTCTAGAAATGGTTTGGAGACCTTTCAGGGTTTGGAAGAAGATGGACATATATAAGGGCTCGCGAGGAACCTCCCCGCCTAGTGATGACCTTGAAGACATGTATAACATTAGAAGAAGAGGAGTATAGATTAGGATAATTCTAGTACATGGGGATAATCTGACCAAGCGAAGATGCGCTTCCTAATAATCTGTAGGTGAAACGTCCCTTCTTTCCCTGATAATCCCTATAGCAGGAGATGTCCCCATTTTCCTAAATTATCCCAAAAGGAGACGTCTCTGTTTTTACAAATTATCCCTAGAAATGTTCCTTTCTCTCAAATGCTCCCTAGCGTAAACGTTCGCCTTACCAAAATAAGACGTGCATCTTCCCTCTAAATTATCACCAGAGGGAGCGCCCCGCCGTTTACAATTATTTCAAAATGAGATATCAACGTTCTTCCAAATTATCCCTTAGTAAATGAGGCGTCTTTTATAGAAGTCAATAGGTCAGTCAATACCGTGCCAGATATCGTCAACATGTGGGCAAGTGTAGAAATATTTGTTTAGTGAGTTGTCTCCCTTGCATTGCTTCGCCTTGAGATTTTAAGTTCATGGGTGGACTGGCGCCATTGTTGGTTTTCGGTACACAACATAGCTGAAAGGGCTCCTCACCAAAGTATAAATATATTTGTTTATAACATATGAAAACTTGGGTTATCTGGATGCTGACTAGTTTCGGATTTTGGAATATTTCACTCGTGTCGTGTCGCGCCACGTCACACCAATCAGCTAAGAAACCCACAAAATTTACTCAGGATAGGCTATTGCTATATGATTGATCAGTTGGACAAAAACGAAGAAAATCTGTATTGATATCTTAATTGTTATATTCCTGCCGCGAAAGCAAGAGTAAACCTAGCAGAGAAAATCAGCTCTGTCGACTTATCATATTGCCATTTCCCTTGTCGACAGAGCTAAGAGGCCATCCATGTTAAAAAAAGTGATATGAAAATTTTGCTTCCGACAAAAAAATCGGCGGAAGGGTACTGGTAATATGATGAAAAAATTGAATAAACAGGTGAAAATAATTACCTACCGCTGTTGACATAAGTGTAATCCAGCATCTGACCAAAAAGTATGGATCAAAATTTAATGTTTGGAGTTAAATTTACTTGAAATCAAATAATAATTCCGTTTTGTCATTTGTCACCCCTCGTGGACATAGGTTCATGACCTTTGGACTCGCATAAATTTATTTCCGAGTGTTCCGACAACGCTTTTGGGTAAACCCTGTCCAAATTTTGAAATTTCGCCAAGGATATGTCAACTAAGAATGATGAGCTAAAGGTCGCCAAAATGCGTTATTATCATATGTTTTAAAAACAATGAAACAGAAAGTTGGGGAGTTTGACAAGATTGTTAATTTCAGTAGCTCTTCATGTCGATCATTCGTCTTAAATACAGGTACCAAATGAATTGGAAATGCACGTTTTTCAATCTTTTATCGATTTAATCTACTTAGATAGTCTATGTTGTGACAGTAAGTGTATGTTCAGTGAGTTTAGGTGAGATGTCTGATCAAACTTTCAAGATATCAAAATCGGGTAGGCCTACGTACGGAATTCGGGCTGTAATGTTTGCAAGAGGAATGTCAGAATTATTAAAAGGAAGAAACATATAAGCCCAATGTTCGGGCTAGAGTAAAATCTGACGCATTTGTTACCATGAAGTACCATCCGGCTTTTTTTTTTAGTACAGTATGCAGTCCTGGGATAGATCCGCCCTATCAAGTTCTCTCCAGCAAGTCACGTTGCCGAGCTCTACTCTTCAACACAGTTAAATAATTAAATTTGTAACGAATTTATTTTAAAAGAATCGCATTTATCTGTATATGTATGATATCATGGCATAGTCCCGGTGCATTCACACAGCTGTAACTTGCCTGGGGATGACTGCACAATTTTGGGTAATTTACCAAATATCAATACATTCAAAATAGTCCGGGTTTATGACCAATGGGTCTATAAACAAGTTATGGAGGTAAGATATCGACGGTTGTAAGCCAGATGCGTATACCGGTTAGTTACTAAGACACATGTCGCATCGAGTTATAGCTTTTATGTGTGTTGTTGCTGTTACAATTGTTACAACGTGTTTTTAAGAAAATAACACTGAATTAGTTTACACTGGAACAAAAATATATATATTTTTTTAATTATCCTAAGTATGAATTGTCTCCCTTTTACTGTTATGGCGCGAATTTACACTAAAGTTCCTATCCAGCGCGCCAGAAACCACTCAAAACAAACACTTACAAAGAAACATTTAAAGAAAACGATACAATTTCTTTTTTTCTACTTGAGCAGAAATATTTTCTCCTTGGAAGATATTTAACTTGACTTAAATATTTTTACCAAAGTGAAAATATAACAACGTAAGTAGACAGTTTCAACTCGGGTTTTAAATATTTCTACTATATTAACTTGTTTTTACTCCTTTAAAAACATTTCCACTTCAGTAGACATAATTGTACCCTCCGTGGAAATAATTTCTACTCGAGTTAAATAATTTTTACTTTATACGTTGAAAAAATCCCGAGGTGGAAATAGTTTATACATAAGTTCAGATATTTTTACTTAGGTAGAAATTATATCTACCAGGTAATAAATATTTATACTTAATTAGATTATATAAATAATAATTGTAAATCATAGAAAAATGTCCTTTATAGTCAGCCGTAGATCAAGACGGTTAAGAACGTTTAAGGCAATAATAAAATAAATATCATACAGTTACATGATTTGACAGTCTTTGGGCTACTGACAAATCAACCAGGAAATAACAATACGATAACGAACCAGTATACACACACGACACGCGTATAAAGCACGCCCACAAGCAAGCAATTAAAACGAACAACTAGATCTGTATAGCGAAGAGGGGGGCATAGAGGGGTAAAAGGGGGGTCCGAAAGAAGTAGCATGCAGTTATATGCCGTAATCAAGAACATCGGACGCCTCAATTTGCCGTGTAGACGTACCTTGGCGAAGAAAAACGAGCAAAATGGGCCTGATTAACGAACGGCAGATTGTAAACAGTAAGCGAGAGACAGCGAATGAATCTCAAAGCTAAGCGCTGGAGTTAGTCATTAATTCTCTAGCATGCTAGCGGGTTTATTTCTGTAGCTCGTTCGCTCGCCTTGGGGGCTTGCATCTGTCAGGCGGTCTGAGAGCTGTCTACCGCTTCCCCCTACACTAAACTATACACTATACCGGCCAAAATGTATCAACCGACAGACAACATGGACGGAGGTACGTTATCGCTTTTATTCCTATTATATTGAACATTTATTTTATTTTACTCCCTTTTGTCCGCATTGTCAATCGCCAGCCGTGTTCGCGATCCCTTTGCGGGAATCGACACAGAGTTTATGTTGACCCGTTAATACGGAGAAACGAAAACCGATACCTAATGTGTAGAAAGCGTTGGTTAGAAAGAGAAGCAATGCAAGCTTGCTTTCTTGGATGACGCGACAGTGCTTTGGTTATTTATACTGCAGATGTTACGAAATACTAGTCCGTCTAACTCCCGTATATTTAGACTGAATGGCACACTTAAATTGTTACCAAAGATTATTCAATTTCCACCCAATGAAAAACCCCGTTGCCCAAAACCCCGTGAGGGTTTCACCCATAGTCTATAGTCCTATAATGACTCAGTCTAAACGGAAACGCTTTTGTTTTCATACTTATTTATATACACACAAGCCATACGGCCCATCTATACAATATTTACTTCCGTATTCCTGGTAATTCCCAACAACTAAATAACCCATATTTAAACTAACCTCTATTTGTGGTAATTATTTTGACGCAATTATACGCTTTTATTTAAATGTAATTAATTAGAAAATAAAAATGCATGTGAGTTACAGCCCTCCGTCTCTATTCAGTTTAAAATATTTTATGTATTGAAGCCTATATACTCGGCATGACAACGTAGAATACACGCTGTATAATTTTCTCACCGTTTTGTTGACAAGTATTTACGTAACATAAACGCTATAATAGTCGAAAAGCTAGTCGTAAACCCGTTTAGCTCGCGATTCACGGGCGTTTAAGAATGTGTTTTTTTCCGTAAACAGCACATAGAAAAACAGAGCCGAGCAGTGAGTGGTACTGTGTGGATTGCATGCTTTGATACTAACTGACTCTAGTCAGCCCCTAAGATGCTTGGCTGTTATGTGGTGTACCATTTCCACAAGCACTGTATACATATACTTCGTGGAGTAAAACAAGCCACTTCACAGTGTGTCGGAAGAACATTTTCTGGTGTATGTATATTTCATATCATCCCTGTAGAACTCTAAACCGTTCCATATGTTCCTCTGTCTACGGCCTACTAGTCCAGCCATATATAATAATACACTGTACTCCATAGGTCTACACCGCGTGTATGGATTATTCGCTGTATTTGTGTGCTATACGACAGGTCGGACATCTGCTAGAAATCATTTTTTTATTGATTGATTTGTCTGTTTGTTTAATTGGGTTTTTACCTCGTACTCTAGGGTAGTTTACTTATTTATACGACAATAGATTGTTCACTCATCACTGTACCTTATACTCGAATACAGCTGAACACTTCGTTAAAAAAAAACACCCCTGCGATTGCCCGGGCCACATCGTGTGGCAACCCATATACCCATGGTTGACAGACCGACTCGAACCTGTGGACGATACATCGAAGTAAGATCAGTAGGCCGAAACGTTGACCACGGCCTCAGGCCTTTCCCTAATTGATGTCATTCTGCTGTCAATCTCGCTTTTATTGGCATAAAACATTAGATGTGTCATACAATCATTCTACAAATGATATTTATCCAATATATAGGCTACAGGTACAATGTACATTACACACAATGTAACAATGTTTAAAACCAATTAAACCATTTACACCATGGGAATAAACTTTTGTTATATAGATTACAGAATACAATACTCGATGGGAAATACGTTTGGAACACTGCCTGTCTTTACACTGCCTGTCTTTACATAACCTGTCTTTACATAGTCTGTCTTTAAATAGCCTGGCCCGCGGCCGTGGCCCAGTGGTAGCAAGTGCGCTTCCTGAGCTGAACATGCTTCGATTTACCGTTCACGGGTCCGAGTCGGCCTTTCGACCATCAGGTATATGAGCGAGTCACATGTTTTGGCTCCGGCAATCGCGGGGGTGGTTTTTACGAGGTTTCCTCCCGGTTTTCCACTGTAATAAGGCTGTGTATAGTGTGAAATGGACAATCCGTCGTCATATAAGTGAAA
>JARFOD010115799.1:0-15004 GCA_031763545.1 Mopalia muscosa | reverse complement strand
ATTTACAATTTCAATATTTTTAGCAGTCTAAATATGAAAGTAGCTAGCCATTTACTGGTTGGCCTGCTATTTTTGGTGAGGGGAGGAAAAAGTTGCAGTCCATTCTTAGTTTTCCATTTGGAGCCCTGGTGAGAATTCTCTCACATGGCTTTACGAGTAAACAATCTAAGGAATGACCTAATAACGTCAGCACATTTGCCATTTCAAAATCCGGGACGTATCACTCATTCGTCAGAGCTTCTATACAGTTAAACATGGTTGTTATCTTCGGTAGTTTCTGGGGAATACACTCAAATAAGTGGCGTAATCAGTTCAAGAAACCATGTGCCTTAGCTGTTGCTTTCTCAAATTCACCGCACAAGGGAACAGTTTACCAACCAATCCTGTTCAGGTTGCCAATTCAATATTTTCAGCATAAATAATGTTTGGATTAAGGTATAATACTGTTTATTTATGACATGTTATTGTTTTCATTGAAATACTGTTATAATTTTAGCTCTAACCGCCTAATTTAGGGCTAATTAGGCATTGTTTACGACTCGGAGCAAAATATCACATTCAGGTTTCTTCTTTAATTCAGACTCTGTATTTATGAATGTCAGGTGGTGAATAATTTACACAGCCGAATTGTGTGGACTAGGGAGTCGGCATGCTATAAACACTGAAAGTCTAAAGGATAGAGGTAACTAGCAAAGTAGACTATCCAACAAATAAGCTTACAGGGAAGTATCATCCTTGTATTAAATAAATTGGAAAGAAAATTTGATCAGATTTATTGGTGTCTAAGGTAGTGCTCAAGGGTATATGACTGCAATGGCAAATGTATTTATTACCCACAGCTCAATGATGCAATGGTGAAACAAAAATCGTCCAATATTAGGGGGGGTTAAAAATTAATATTGTTTCAATGATTGGGCGAATTGAATGAAACTGCAATAGTCACATAATCCAATAAACTTCAAAATTTGAGTTATATGAATGTTTAAGGATATCTTTTAAAGAAAAGGCCAGATGAAGTCAAACGAACAGCAGGCAAGTGGTGACAAGAGATGTAAACAAAGAGACCAAACGTCATCAGTGACAAGAAATGACTAAGGAAATGTGGGTTTTAAATCTATGTCGAAACGAGGAAAATTGGGAAAACATTGTAATTTAACAAATTGGAAAAAAAAAAAACAAGAAACGGACCTTAAAATAACCCCCCTCGTATAAAGTCCCTGGGGGTCCGAAAATCGCGACTTCCCATTCAAACAAGTTGTCTTCTTCCTCGCCAAGAAGCTTGACTTTAAAACCCTCTACTGGTTCCTCGTTGATTCTTTTGTATTCAAGTTGTAAGGCTTTCACAGCTCCACTAGTAGGACTTTGCGCCATTTGATTTCTGTAGTCTTTGGTAGTCGAAACAGCGCTTTCAGAGAACGAAATTCATCTAAAATACATAAAACAAATGTCGAGAATGCCTTTGTGTTGAAAAACGCAGGTAAATGGCGAACCTCGATTGTGACGTCACTTGTCATAAAGCAGGCTAAGTAATGTTGTAAACATTGTCTATTGATATCTGATGGGAAATAAAAAAACACCACTTATTAGATCAAACAAAAATATATCCAAATTGTTTGGCCATTATATTTCTAGTATTTATTTACTATAAATAACGACAACAGTAAGCCGTAAAACGATCTGTCAATTTTAGTCCACTTCCGCTTTTAAAAATGGCCGACTTTCTGTCGCCGAGTGAGGCTTCGGTAAGTAAACTTTGGCGCTGTTTTAAATAATTTCAAATGGTGTTATTATTACTAAATTATTTTTTCTGAAATCCTCGTCATGTTCTTGTAGAGTTTATGGTGCTGTATTATACAACATTCTTTCTTCTACGCAATACACCGCCACCAAAAAGATGGTGCCGTAGGATTTCCGGTGTTTTTTCTTCTCTTCTGTCATAGAAAAACATATCCGGAATTAATTTATATCGGACGCTTTTGGTGTAGATTTTGAAGAAACTGTGCGTTGGTTCCAATTGTCTATTGCATCCGTATTTTTCGTGTTTATTTTTCACCTAAAACTAAAATAAACGGTACGATAACAGTGGTGTATGTTAACGTTCTATAAGATGACCGGATGATTGCCACCAGGGCAAGTAGATTGGTCTGAAAATGAGGTCCCCTGGACCCACTCTTGTCAAAATTGGTAAAAGGTCATTTTGTCCCAGAAACGTTTCACACCAAAGCCTTTTACTACACATGAAAAATATATAGGTCTATCATAGTAATAGCCAGAAATCAAGAAGAGGGTGTCTCAAATCACTATTTTTTTTTACAGAAACAGGGTGTCTCATTTTACTGTTCCCCCATCTTTCCCATGACAAATTTGACAGAAACAGGGTGTTTCAAATGGCTTCTTTTAGTGTCTCAAAAACACAGAGTCACCCCTCAGACTAGCACTATAGGTCTAATTGTAGAATTGGTCAGTCACCTGTAAATAGCATATAAATTTGCCACTGCCAAAAAAAATCACAGAACAATAAAGTAGTCAAGTTTGCATTGCATTTCTGCTTATTAAAGGTCAAGATATATTACTTAAACGCTCGAATCACAACAATTTATCTTTCTTCACAACGGTCAGTGAAGCACTCCGCCGCCATGCTCTTTCTGAGTTTGATGATATCTATATGCGTGTCCTTGTATAATCCATAACCTATTTTTCTGTATTCATTCTTTTTTATTGATTCGGGGGGGACAGATTTTGGGGTTAGTTACCCTTAGTTTTACTGACAGTATTTTTTAGTTTTAGTTCTGTTTTATTCATCAATCTTTTAAACTCGAATATCGTTTTTAGGGTGACGGACCAATTCTACAACGGCTCCCAGCCGTACTATGGTCAGTTACTCTATTGTGTTTCACTGCAGCAATTGTGTTACCTATTGTTCTCTAATGTGAGTCCACAACCTTGTTATATTGTTCTATCTGTATGAGTTGACTATTGCTTTAGTATGCTAAACAACCCACCCTCACTTTGCATATCTTTTCATGCTATAGTATGTATTGTTGTCATCACCTCTATATAAAGAATGATTTTATAACCCTCTTTGCAAATGCCATACCTGGCGATGAAGTAAGTTGTACTTCGAATGCAATATACATAATGTACAAAGTGGCATTACTTGTCATTTCTTTGTAATTTATTTTTACTCTGAAAATTCTTAAAAAAAGATTTGTTTGTTTTTTTGATTGGGGTTGAATATCGTAATCGAGGGTATTTCACTAATATGCAACGGGTTGTCCACTTCACACTATTCCTTGCCTTATTACAGCGGAAAACAGAGAAGAAACCCTGGTGATTGCCGGAGCCACATCTTGTGACTCTGTCATATATATCTAATGGTTGACAAATGGACTCAATCCTGTGAGCGGTAAATTGGAGTAGGCTTAGGAAGCGCACATGGTACCACAAAGCCAAGGCCATGGGCCCCTTAAGAAAGGAGAATATAAAGCTCTCTGTGGGTAAAGATAGAACACACTCTGACGTAATTAATATCACACTTGGAATAATTTCAAGCGACGAGACAATCTTTAAATTCTCCCCGAAAACTTCATGCTGTATGGTTATATACATAAGCAACTGATGACCTCTATGTTTTGACTACAGTGATGTGTGAAGACACTTAATTATCTCCCTTGGAAAATAACTGATTATTCTACATCATAATCCTCTCAATATTAACTTTGATTTGTTTGTTTGTTTGAATGATTGGGGTTTAGTTTTGTACTCAAGGGTATTCCACTTATATGTATATGCAACGGATTGTCCATTTCACACTGTATTACATTGGAAAACTGAGAGGAAACCTCATAAAAACCGCCCCTGCGATTGCCGGAGCCACAACATGTGACTCGCTCATATACCTGATGGTCGACAGGTGGACTCGATCTGGTGAATGGTAAATCGAAGCATGTTCAGTTTAGGAAGGGCACTTACTACCACTAACCAACAGCCACGGGCCCGTATTTTTTATGAATAAGTCTAACATAGAAAGAGAATAATAATGCACTTGAGAGAAATAATTATTATTTGAGAGATTTCTGTTATTTCTAGGTTATTTGATACGTTTATAGTGGTCGGCACAGAGGTTGATAGTTTTATCAAACTTGCCGGCACCAATTGATTTGATGAGACAAGTAATCAAACCCTGTTTACTCCTATCTTTCCACATTTCAGTTATATAAATAACAGGTAATATCCATATGTTTCCACAACAAAGTTTAACATAAACAATGCAAGCAAAAGTTCTTTTTCCCTCTTTAAAGGTTGGAATTAAAATAAATAAATATGCCACTCATCGTCGAACATTTTTTACACAAAAGTTAACCTGAGAAATAAGGTAATTATCTAGAAACAAAACAAGAAAGACAGGAATTATAACCATTTTAACCCTTTCTGGAAAGAAAACCAATCATTTTTCCCCAGAGTTGGTGTCAGAAACTTTGAGGTTAAAATAAGGTATGGGGATTCCCCTTTTATTTGTAGGAACTCGTTTTATGAATGTTTATATCAGTCTCCGATAAGCGTACAATTGCACATAATGGAATTTCGTCTATTTTGCCGATCAGCCTACACCAGGTCTAAATGAAGACAGTGTTTGATTGGGATTATTTCACCCATTATAAAATGATGAAAGACATGTACACCAACAAATTTGTTTGTTTGTTTGATTAGGGTGGGCGATTTTTATTCTGATTTAAGATCTTACCTCTGACAGGTGTTTTAAGTTCGTTAAGTAAGAACAGGTATTTACTCCTCGTCTGATAAAACCTAGCCTCCAGTTGAGCATATTGCCTGAAATAAAATCAGGTCAACACAAGTCATTATCACTTTGTCATTACTTGTGCATAAACTTTTGAACCATGAAAGAGATATCATAATATTCGCTAATTCATTTTTAATTTATTGATTTCCCATGATAAGCAATGTGCTAGTTTTTATTTTAAGTTGATTGTTTGTTTGAATGGAGTTTAACGGCGTACTCAAGGGTATTTCACTTATATGATGACAGATTCTCCATTTCACACTGCTCCTAGCTTCATTATGGTGTAAAACTGAGAGGAAGCCTCATAAAAACCACCCTATGATTTCCGGAGCCACATTGTGTAACTCACTCATATTGACAGACAGACTCGAGCCCCTGAGCGATACATCGAAAGTAGGATTTGTAGAACGACCTGCCAACCACTAAGCCACAGTTGATGGCTATTTTATGATTTTACGCTCACAATTAAAACAAGCCTACAATCTCTTCTTTACATGGTATCTAGAGCATATCCTGAGTATCCTCCTCTATTGTATCAGTACTTGTTTGATTTTCATAGGGTGTGTGCGTTACTAAAGGTCACTTCACTCATATGACGGCATGTCAAGCCAACAAGTGAAGGACCTCACAGATCACACCCCTAGCAGCAAACAATGTAAAGACACAAAAGCACAGTTATTACATTACATTTTCAACATTTGACATTTTATGGTTGTATAAGTTTGGTTCTTTCAGTACACTGCTGTCATATAAGTGAAATACATTGAGTGCAGCGTTAAACACCAATCAATCAATCAGTCCGTAAATAACTTTAGAGCAAAATCAACACTAAGACCATGGGTTTAGGCGTCCACCCGTCCAAATGGACAACCTGAAGTGAACAATTGCCTCATTTGGACACCCTGTTTTAAGAGATTTTAACATGCAGAAGATAGGAAAAGTGAAGCAAAATGATCATTTTGGACACCCTATTTCTGATTTCCGGCTAAGCCCCTGACTAAGACTTACATTTGTAGAAGACTTTCTCTGTGTTCATCATTTTTTCGTAACTCATTTAACTCCAAAATTTCTTGAGATAAAAATTTGTTCTGCATTTCAAAGGCTTGACAGGAATCCTACAAATAAAACAGGGGTTCATTTGAAAGAATTGAATGATTAAATTGGATAAAAAAAACCCATAAGTATTGATTAATACCATGTGCACAGATAAATGTCTTAAAGAATGGATAACTCAAAGAGGACCAAAGCAAAAACCTCCAGCAAATAAATAATTCATCTTTCTGCACTCCCCCACCCTGTTAAAAAGTCAAAAAATATTTGTGTGATAATGAGAGGAAAAAGTATTACACAAATATTGAATTTTCTCATTGCAAAAGGCATTTTTTGCAAAATTATTATTTTACCTTTAATTTCTCAACCACTGAAGCATCTGTGAAGACTCTTAGAACAGGAGCAGCTGTTGATTGGTTGGCAGATGACCCTTGACCTCTTTCTAAATCATACACCTGATTGGTCAGATTTCTGATGACATCGTCTTTAGCTGTGAGCATTTCTTGTAACATTGTTATTTGGTCCCTCTGGGTGTCCACAGCACCACATTGGTCCCTGGGAGACAAGATGGCACATTTACAAAGATTTACTGATTAAAGGGTCCCTGAAATTCCCTGAGTTTTCCACAACAAAATTGGGATTTAAAAAATAGACTTGAGAATTAAGAAATGATTTTTAAAATCATTTTCTTAGTTTGTTACTTTTTTCAACTTTCACACGGAAATTAAAAAAGTGTGAGTGATATTTCCATGTTACTTTCTTCAACTTTCACATGGCAGTGGCTTAGTGGTGAATGAGCGTGCTTTCTAAGCATACTAAAATGTACCAATCACAAATTCAAGTCCGTCTGAATATACTAAGGGAGATAATTATTAAATCACATCAAGGGAGATAATTCTGAAATCATAACAAATGAGTCTGATGAGTTTAACTGATGCTCACAATTTAATAACTACTCCCTTTAGAACTCGAATGTACTAAGGGAGATAATTATTAAATCCCATCAAGGGAGATAATTTTCTAATCACACCAAATAGAATAACTCCCCATAACACCCAAAAACTCAAATCAAGCTAATATGAAAAACATTATACAAAATTAAGTTATCTCTCAAATTCTATGAATGACACTAACCTTGCTTGCTGTCTGATCATTTCTTTCTCCTCTTGAGTTTTAGCCAGCAAATATTCCAAATCAACTATCTTATCATCTCTGGTTTTCAATAAGGCAGCTGGGGACGATCCATTTAATGCTTTCACTTCAGTTCTGAAAAATAAAATTACAATAGAGTTAAATATATACATTGTTAAGGCCTATTTATAAACTTCTTTTATGGGAGTTAATATAGAACATCACATGTATCATTGGTTTTTAATCTGTTGACCCAACAGCACTAGTAAGAATTGGAAAATAAATATATATAATGTATTGTTATAAAAAATGTTATTTTAGCAATTTCAATGTTTTCATAGTAAAATTGTGACAGAATGTACGCTGGCCTTTAAAAGCCAAGCCTCGAACAGTCACTGTTCAAGGAAAAAAAAGTCCAGGGTGCTCACCAGGTTTAAAAAAATATAAACAAACACAATACCCTTGTCATCTTTGTCGAGATCTCAAGCCAGACAGTCAGTCTGTGAGGCCCCTCAGCTGATTAGTATTATGGTCACATAGGCTATATTACCATATTATATAACATATCCCTACTGCTAGCATATCTATCAAATACTTTGTTATATTACTGTCTCTGCTTCTAAATCCCGCTTAAGGATTGATTGATTGGTGTTTTACGTTGTGCTGAAGGGTATTTCACTGATATGAAGGTGGTGTATCCCTACAATAATTTACACTAGCACAACCAAAATGTGAAGCGTTTCCATAATGTTATCAGGTTAATTTTCCCCTAGTGCTTAGTAAAGACAGTACTGCTACTCTTCAAACAAACTGCCCTTAGCCTGAGGGCCGCCACCCAAAGAATAATCCCATGTTATCAAATAGAAAATATATAAACATCTAGCTGTAAATACCCTGATTGTATCTGTGATCTTTGTTTGTCAATTTCTCTCTGTAAAAGTTTGGTAACTTCTCTGGTGGCCTGAAGTTCTTCTTCAACTAGCTTTATTTCGTCTTTCAATGAGGATAAATAATTTTTCAGCTGCAAATCAAAATGCTTGATTTAATGATTGAATTGTAATTAATATTACATGAACACCAATTTAAACTATGTAAATTTTGTAATATAGCATAGGATATGTCGATTTAGTGAAGCTCAATCTAAGGCAATTCAGTTTTATTTATTTATTAATGTATTCAATTTATTTGTATAAAAAAATGAACAGATTACCTAAACAAAGCAATTGCTGAAATATATCTTGCAAACAACCTTAAAAAGGACTGCCTATTTCTTTGTTTCTAGAATTTCAATTTTTTTGTTTGTTTGATTGGGGTTAAACCAATTATTCAAGGGTATTTCACTGAAATGTTTAGCAGAAATGATTTATTTTAATTGTTTGCTTCATAGGGGACTTGATGTCTTACTCAAGGGTATTTCACTTATATGACGATGGATTGTCAGTTTCACATGGTTCCTTGCCTTATTACATAAGAAAATCAAAAGGAAACCCCCCCCCCCCCCCCCCCTCCCTTGATTACCAGAACCACATCATGTGATTCACTCATATACTTGATGGTTGACAGACAGACATCAGAGTAGGATTAGTAAGCATACACGCTAACCACTAAGCCACGGCTGTTGGCCCGAATTTAAATTGGGAAATCAAAAAAATATAAACAATGAAACATTATATTGTAAAAATATGAAAAAAGGTTAGAGAGCTACATACTTGTATACACTTTTGACATGTGACAATTGCATTTCCTGATGGAGCAGATATTTCCAGGTCTTCGTTACCCTTCTTTAAAATTTTCCGCAGACTTGAGAATGAAAACTTTTGGTTACTAATGGTGGAGTTGGCTGAAGTGGCCACAGGAGTGACTGGGCTCTTTTTGGGCGTTGTTGCATTGCTGGTCTGGGCGAATGATTTTTGTTTGGGACTTCTAATGTTAATCTCAGAGGGTCTGTTTTTTGTTGCTGTTGTTGACTCTGGCTCTGGGTCAACCAGTGACCATTCTTCTGTCGGGGATTTGTCTGAAAATATTATTTGAGGAATTTATAGTTTTTACTGAGGGTATACTACTGTACTTAAGGTTAATTCACTCATATGGTGGAGTGCTGGTGGGACGGATGAAGAAAACCACGCTCGATGTCACAAATTAAAAGATGATCTGTGAGGACCAATTTTTTAATTTTACTTTTTAATTATTCATCTTTTAATGCAGATGGTCTAGTTTTAATAATTTATTATAGGAAAATTGCTTTAAAGAAGAAAATAGGGAAAAAAATGAGTTACACTTAACAAGATTATTATGTCACAAATAAACATGCCAAATTTGAAGGGTTTTCAAGAAAACAGAGTTGAAAAATTCAATCTTGACCAAAAAATAAGGTGTAGAAATCATGCAAAAACCCATCCAGCTGCACACTTGCAAAGAACTGAATCAAAATTTTCAAAATTAAATACTTCTTACTGTAATTTTTAAATAACCAAACTGTTTATATATGAAGATTGTTTGTTTGTTTGATTGGTGTTTAACGTCATACTCAAGGGTATTTCACTTATATGAAATACAGAACATCACAAACCAATCTGTTTCCCGTTACCCTTTAGCTCTGCGAACACCAGGGCAACAGAAAGCAACCTCTTTCTCCCCTCTTATGATTGACCGAGGAAGCCGAGGGAGTATTCTGCAGGGCCATGGCCAACCCCCTCCCTCACGGGGCTATATATGAAGAAAAATCTTACAAAATTCTACAGAAAACTCTTTTGAGGGAGAGGATGCTGGAGATCTCAATTGTGCCACATAATTCCTGATTTCTGTCCTGAAATTAGTCAGAGAAAAGTTTGTGATGGACGACCCTGGGGGTGGCATCAAAGCGGTATTCTGACCAATCAAAATGTCTGGTGGCTTTAAACGGTCCATGTGACCAGAACTGTTGCGAGGGGAGTGGTCTGGGTCAGTTGTGTTGCTCAAGTCTTTCTGTCTGGCTATCAGACCTTCCTCTATTATCTGAAATAGAACAAGAAAGAGAAACCAAAATTTCAATTGTGCCGTATTTGATTTGTTTGTTTGATTGGTGTTTTAACATTGTACTCAAGAATTTTTTAACTTATATGTTGACGGATTGTCCACTTCACACTCTACACAGCCTTATTACGGTGGAAAATCGTGAAGAAACCTTGTAAAAACCACCCCTGCGATTGCCAGAGCCACAACATGTGACTCGCTCATATATCTGATGGTCGACATGAGGCCTCGATCCCGTGAACGGTAAATCTAAGCAGGTTCAGTTTAGGAAGGGCACTTGCTACCACTGAGCCACGGCTGCGGGCCGTGTTGTATTTGAATATTTCCCAATAACAAAACAAAAGAAAAAAAAATAACAAAAATCCCGGTATTAGGTAAGGTCATTTCACAAGGTTTATCCAGTTTTTCCACCGCATTTAAGAGCAGCAGAGTGAAAATTGGACAATCCGTAAAAAACGTTCACAAATAAGCATTTCTCAAATAAACTTTTGTATGATAATGTTTAATCAATACTTGACAATAATATCCATCGGTCTGTTTCTAACCTTTTGAGTTGCTGATAATAGGCTGACTTTAGTTTTTGACAACGACGTTCGTTTGTCACTAAATTCTCGCCGTTTTTGTTGCAGTTCTTGCAGCCAGTACATTCTAGTTTGTTGATTCCTTGCGTCCAGGGAATATTCTCGCCCTTCCGATCTGGAAAACATGAAGGCAAAAAATAAAGATAAAAATAAGTTTCAAATCCTAAATTAATTGAGAATCACAGCAATATTTTTTTGAGTGTGCGACTTGTTTCCATAAAATATCCAAAGGGAGTCTGACCCACTGGCAAAGAGCACTTCTTACACTGTACCTCTAGAAGCATGCATCATCAGCCCAACAGGCACTTTTGTAAAACACCAGCTTTCAAATTTAGATTGTTTGTTTGATTGGGGTTTAATGACATACTCAAGGGTATTCACTTACTAGTATATGACAACGGATTGTCCACTTCACACTGCATCTAGCCTTATTCTGGTGGAAAACCGTGAGGAAACCTATTAAAAACCACCCCTGCGATTCCCAGAGCCACAACATGTGACTTGCTCATATACCTGATGGTGGACAGGCGGAAACCAAAGCAGGTTCAGTTTAGTAAGCGCACACACTTTCACTAAGCCACAGCCTAGGGGCCCAAGTATATGAGGGAGTGACACGAAGTAACTCGTACAATCACAGGGTTTGGTTTTATTAAGGTAAGTGAATTATCCACGTGTTTATTGTTTCCATGTGAAGGCTATTCTTGGGTTGATACAATGACGTCAGTGGAGGTACATCATTATTAAAATACTTACAGAGGATGAAATTTGAATTATTTGCAAGAAGTCATACATAGAAAAGGTGATTTTACCGAGAAACGGACGTGTTTGATGTGTTTTTTTTTAAATACAAACCTGTGGAGTACTTTGATTGATTTCCACGCTAAGCACAAAACATTAAGCAGTTTACATTACACGTTTTCGTGTAATATTATTGCTTCCATTCACCTCTGTGATAACTATTATACCGGTACGGAAAGTGTCGAAGGAAAGTGTCGAAGTAAGTTCCGACATGCCATTGCTTGAGTACAATGTTCATGGTTTAATCTCTTTAAATTTGGTGATAAACTATTTCATGAATATCATGTAGATATTTTTTATCAATCACTTAAGTTTATACGCTTGACAGGAAGGTTCTAGTACATATGTTACAAGTGCTGAACAAATGAACACTAAACTAAATCGCTAATACTCGAGGTTTTGACATCATGTAATACAGGACTCAACTTTCCAGCATTCAAACCCCAAGTTATAGAAGATTTTTCCTGTCAAATTATTTGTCCAAGATGTTTAATTTTTCGGACAACTAGGAGTATCAGGGGCAAATACAGGTTTCTAGTTTGGACGTGTGAGGTAGAGAAATTTTGTATTTTATATGGCCATGGGGAGCAGATTTTGGAACATCTTCAGGGAAGCAATTACCACAGGTCTCAAGTATGGAAAATAAATGAACAACCAACTGTATTTAGGGATTTCTCCATGCGAATTTGGGCATTTTTGAAAATGCTAAATTGGGCTTTTTAGGAGCCCCCCTAATTTGGGCGCCCGTAATCGGTAGGAAAATCACTGTGTATTTGCCCCTGAGTATACATACGACATGGGATATTTGGAGTGAAAATTCTCTTTAATCAACAGGAAGTATGGTACATTCTACTGAGGAGCCTCTAATCTGAGAATTTTTTTATTTTCTTCCTTCTTACTTGATCAGATGACTAAAACAAGGTAATAACTTATGAACTTTTGTCTGACTGTTTTTGTCAGTACGTATTCAACTATGAATGATTTGCATGTCATTTGTGCCCTAGTCTGAAGACAACAAGGAAGAAATGGGAAACAAACTACCATAGTGAGTTGACTGAGGCCACTATTAGTGACAGTTTAATAATTGTGTAGTTATCGAAAATCAAAAATAAGACTTACATATTATACTGTTGATAAAGATCTCAAAAACTGAGAATAAAATTACTTTGTTACGCCGTAATTAAGGTTATTACGTTCATATGATTTGATAAATTTAGAATACAGTGTGTCAAGTCACATCTGAATGAAATGGGGCTGACCCGCCTCAATAAACCACTCCAAGCTAACTAGCTAGGAATGGTATTTAATAGGAGGAGGAGGGAATAATAATTTGATTGAGCTGTGCAAGCATCACAGATTCCTGGAGATGACTGGAACACGTGAGAGTAGAATTGAAAGAACTGATGGAAGAATTTGATTAGCTGCCCAATGACCCCAAAATGAGCAAGGAAGTTTTGATTGGCTACCTAAAATTAGCTGATACCAGCACAAAATCAGCAGCATGGTACACCTGCTCATTTGTGGAAATCTGGGTTAATCACCACTAGTCTTCAAAACTATGCACTTTAAATATCCAGAGAGGAAGTAAATAGAGAGGAAGTTTGGGCTGATAAAGCTTATAAGTGTTTGAAAGCTACATGTACACATGACGTTTATAAACTGTAGGCAAAATATAAACTACCATCAACTGGGGTGAAATTGGCCGATTTTGACAAATGTGTTAAAATATAACGTCTCTATCAAATCAGTAGAGATCATTTCTCGGGGGAAAGCAAGAACATATGTTAAAGCAATGCAACGAGGCTAAGGTACCTTAAAAATCTTTGGTTCTATCAGACACAAAATTGACACGGCCAACATCATCTAAAATGTGGGGTGCAGTTGGCCACCCTCTTTAAAACAAGTGATAGAACAATATGGAACACCTCAGAGATGCTGGAATAATTTTAATTGTTTGTTTTGAAACACAACCACCAAAGAGATCAAATTATTGCAAATAATTGTCCAGAATTAACAACTATGCGAACAGGAATCATACTCTTATTCCGTTTGAAAATGTACCTGATTTAAAAAGATAAATTCATTTAAACTGATGCAAATGAAACAGTAACAAATACATGTATGAGCAGGAAGTTTATTTGACAGTTTTTGATTGTCTTATTGCATGTTATAGCCAACAAACTTCACACTGAATCTGCAATTGACACCCAATCACGGTCTAGCACCGTGACAATATCATCATAGCCCACTGTAGCAACGTCTGCCACATTTGGCGTAAAGAATGCATCAGGTTTCTTTGACTTCCTATTCCACTGGTCAACATTGCTATCAGTACTATCTGTATTAGTGGTAATGGCTTCATCATCAGATCCTTCCAATATTTGTCCAACATAGTGCAGATTGCGACTTTGTACTTCCGTTGTCATATAAATGAAATACCCTTGAGTATGACGTTAAACATCAATAAAACAAACAAGTGCACCTTGTACTTGACAATAGCCCATGACCCAGGTTCGACATGATTGGTAGAGCCGCTTACGATTGATTCCAACTCATCACCACTCTGTGTTAGCTCAAAAAGTTATAAATAAACTTCAGGACGTATATCCTGCTATTGGTCAGAATTTTTGCTCCCATGGAATGTCTCGAAAGGACCAGGTGGTTCTAACGCAATGTCGTATAGGCACAGTCACCTCACAAAAAACACCATCTAGAAAAAGATCTATCAGAACCAAAATGCGAAATTATTGACAGCGTGTACGGCATCAAACACATATTGGTTGACTCAGGACTTTGCCACTGCCAGGCAACAGTTCTACACAATCACCTCATTGAAGGACTTGCTGGACAACATTGCTGGCGATGTGGTCATCAAGTTTCTTAAACTGATCGGTGTGTATCATAAAATCTAATTTTTATGAATGGTTGCATATAAAAATTGACACAATTTTAAAAAAATATTTACAATTTTATATCCAAATTTGATCTACATAATATAATGACATATTTAAAATTTAAAACACTTTTGTATGTCCTATTCAGTTCATTTTGTTTCTCCTTTTGATGTAAACGGCCAAGGGTGCTTCTGATTGGGGTGCTTTAATTGTGGATTATAGTAAATGAATTGTAAATATGCTCACGCCACAGCGTAGCCGAAATACTGCTGAGTGTGGTGTAAAACACTTATCAATCAATCATTCTCCTCTGAATATTTGAACATCCTGGCATGTCCTGGCTTAGGCCTGTATTTATGCGGCATATCAACAGTTAATTCTGCAAAAAATAAAAAAAATATGGTATATATTCCTTGTTATATTCATGCATTTGTTTTACTGTTACATTTTTTAAGGTACCTTATATAACATAAAATTTACAAAATTAACCTTTGGGGAGAATTTGGCCACCCATGCCAACTTCACCCCTAAAAGTGGCCAAATTCACCCCATCAATTTAATTTTTAAATATATATATCATAGCTCACACAAGAGTTATAGCTAAAGATTTGTTTGTTTGTTTGATTGGTGTTTAACGTCGTACTCAAGGTTATTTCACTGATATGACGACGGACAGAAATACAGGACATCACAAACAAATCTGCTTAACGTTACCCTTTAGCTCTGCGAACACCAGG
>JARFOD010115788.1:0-15005 GCA_031763545.1 Mopalia muscosa | reverse complement strand
AGTAGGGTAAACTTACGACTCCAATAAAAGGTACACGCAGATAAATTGTGATTAAATATTTCGGTTTATATTATAACCGTTGTGATGAGCGATCTAGGCATTTTAGTTTTACACGTTGTCTCCACTGCGCCCCGTTTTGCGGATTATACGTGTGGCTTGTTTAAAAAATGGTTTCGACTCGTCTTACGTCAGAACGCGTCTTTATTGTGGTTTCATTGCGGATTATAGCCGTTTAGTCCGCATCTGACATGGGAAGTTAGCGTCTAGCAGTACTGTACGAGTGTTATAAACTTAAGTATTGCTTATTACCATAATCAAACATACAAAATGAATAAATTTTCATTCCAAAACGTTTTAATGTATGTCTATGGGTATGTCAGTGTCCTAATTATTGTTCTCTGTATCCATCAGGGAGTACATGTATAAGTAGCATTGAACATGATGAACACCAGTACACAATCCATAGGTCACCTCTAAGCAAGAGAATCATTTAAAAAGATTGCAATAAGTTTATACATAGTGAACAATTTTTATTAATTGAGCATTATATATAAATTATAATGCTGACAGCAATATATTTGACTATTTTTACTGTTCCCTAAAAACCTATAATGTAAACTAGGACAGCTGTCTACAACAGCTAGATGCTTAACTAAGTAAATAGAAAGCCAGCAGGATAAAAAGCACTATATGTGAAATATTTCAAACATCAGCTATCAGTATTGTAAACATTGCCTTATTCAGGCCTTCCCAAGGGACCTAGTAATTTATTAGTGTGTATTGTTTACTGGTGGGCCTGTTTTTGACAGCAGTGTATACAGATTTGGAAGGCTTGTTTGTCTCGAAGCCCTGGGCTTTGGCAGCTACATGTAGTCCAGTATACAGGCAGATTTAAGCTCTCCACAGACCTATCTCAACATACCTCAAACCATCTATTGGTATCTGTACATGTTCTAATGTACTACTAAATAAAATGGGGCCAACATAATTTAAATTGGCCCCTGTATATAATGAGTGAATTAACTTTGAGTAATTCATTTAGCATAGCAAGTGTGTTAGGGTAATGCGCATTATATGATGAATTATAATATTACCCCTGTATATATATTATGAGTGAAATAATCTCGAGTAATTAATTTAGCACTACAGCAAATGTGCTATGGTAATACACATTATATCATGAATTTATAATGTAACGCCTTGTATATAATGTTGATTTATTCATTTAACAGGGCAAAATGTGCTATGTTTTAAATGTTACTCCTGTATATAGACTTGTGTTGTTAGGGAGAACAAACAGAATAGGGTCTCCCCATGGTTATGCAAATTTTATTTGGGAGGACTGGTTAATAGGTGTATCAAATTGTTTTAAGTCTTCGTCTAAATTTGCGTTTTACCACCAATTTGAACAAATTTTGTCATCTGATTATCAATCATGATTATATTTCGCTTTTTTTTTTTTCACTTTTCATTTTTCACCAAGGCACATTTATTGTATTAATTATCCAACAAACCTGGGTTCAATGCTTTAGAAGACAGATTTCAAGGTTATGTCTGAAAAGATTACAACACACCTGAGTTTCAGCTGAGCATGTGCATTGATAATATGCTTTATAATTTACCATACCGAGTAATATAAATTTCCCCCTGTATATTATGAGTGAAATAATCTCAAGTAATTCATTTAACATGGCAAGTGTTATTATGCTAATAAACCTTATAAGTTGAAGTTATATTGTACCATATTGAGTGTCTTAAGCCTGGTGCAGGTCGACTGTGATTAAAAAAAACTGGGCGCAGTCTACCTGTGTGTAACCCTCATGTTGAATTTTTTTCTTAATCCTGCAATTGTCAGCAACTGGAAGCATCTGAATGATCAACGATTCAGTACGCTGAGGTCGACAGAGACTGGGTACAACTGGAAATATCCACGCATGCTCAAAGGTGTCTATGTGACTTAGACAAAATTATTGTAATCTCAATAAATCACCTCTGCTTGTATCACACAGCAATCTTGTTTAATCTTTGTAATATTTCTTTATTAATTAATAAAGAAAGATTGCTGCCTCCCTGTTTTCCACAGTAATAAGGCTGTGTACAGCCGTCATATAAGTAAAATACCCTTGAGTACGACATTAAACACCAAGCAAACAAACAAGCATAGCATGGAGGCTTTTTTCTCTTCTGCCGGGCCTCACCGGGATCTTCTGGACTGTAGAAGATTCACTGAATCCTTGACCAATGGTCAAGTTCAATTGAAAGACAATTTATATTGTTAGTTTTTTTAGTTTATATTATTACCTTCTCGACAGCTATCAAGTTATTAAATTTTTCTTTCGATTTGAAAGTAAAAAAAGAGTGTTCCAATCTAAAATCAGCCATTTGATTTTGTTGCCACTCATAATACATATATAAATTCTTGTAGAGAGATAATAAACATGGAACAATAGTCATGAAAATCCAGTTCTTAAGCGCTCAACCAAACGTCAGCTCTGCCATTGGGCGGTTAATAGAAAAGGGAGATAACCCACCGCCAGTTTCATTCAGAATGGATATATACGACTTCATGGAAATATATTACATGGTTCAGACATGTGAACAGTTTTAGCCAAAATTATTTGCATGCTTTGTAACTACACATTTTTTTTATAAACAGGGCTCTATATTCTAAGTGATGTATGTATTACCCGGCGGGTAATACTCGGTAATGGAGCGGTAATTAGCTGTTATTCCATAATTTTAGTCAGTTTATCTTGCCGCACCAAAGATCTCACAAAAAGGATTTGGCAATAGAAATTTTGTCAATTTGGATGACCAATTTTCTTTTTCTAGCCAAATGACAACCAAAAACAATTCCTTATTTCGACCCCTAGATACTATATTATTAATAAATACATGCACTCATATGTTTAAAAGAGGATTTCTTTAGGAGTTTAATTTTTACTATAATCTCAATATCGACTAGATATGCAATTTTAGCTCTGACAGCTCAATAGTATAAAACAATGAGTCGTGACTTGCTCTGCATTTTGCTGAATTTCATATTCCACTGTATGAATGCATACAGGTGAAGGTTATTGAGAACTGACAATTATATAGTTAAAATCCTGAGAATAACTTCCTTTCACTGTGGCCCAGTTTATATTTTGCTTATAGTCTGCCTGGTGTTTACACTGTCTCCATGGCAACATTGTTAGTATTGCTTAGTTTATGTTTAAGTTTGTTTACAGAATGCCTACTGGTTCATGTATACACAGAACTAACTGACAGTGGCTATGCTGTGTGTCTTGAGGTTTGGCCCTGTGGGTAAATAGGGGTGCTGGGCTAGGTGTGTCACAGCTATCTGGAGTAAGCAGGAGCATCCTCAACCCACATTACCCAAACTTAGCCTTATATTATCTTTTATCGCCTTATCTGTCAGATAGACAGCATTACAATGGCAAGCATTCTTTTAATTCTAAAAAAAATGGGAATTTGAAAATTGTGGAAAAAATAATTTTTGAATGTATTCACATTTTGTTTTTTCCCGAAAAACTCATATTTTTGTATGTGAGTCAGAAAGAGCTCTGGTCCTGTGTGCTAGAGACACTGGTTCAAATCCCAGTGGAGACAAGCAAACTTATCTTTCTCAAAAATAATAATTTATTTTTTTAATAATCACATGAATGTGATTATGTGGTTTGCTTTCTTTTTGTCACACAAAACATTCTGGTGTTTATCACCTATTTTCTTTAGTTTATCTTTTTCCCCCCCAATGCTCTAGACTAATTATAATACACTGTTGAACACTATATACATGTAAGTGTAACAGAAGTGTGATAAAAAAAAACATTCAAACGCACTTTCAATGTATGTTAACCACTGTTCCCAGGAATTTACTTCTGTAATAATGACTGGTCCCATAATATTAGCCTATGCATTATTATTAGGGAATTGATGCAAAATGCCGACTTTTTTTTTATATAATTGCCCACTGGCTAATGGTAGTTTTCAAGAGCAGCAAGGCCGTGTTTTCTTTGCACTGCAGGGAGATTAACTTCCCAACATTATCAAAATACTTGACATTTTAGCTTTGTGCTAGTGTCAATAATTTTTAGAAATTGGACTTATCAATCGTGTTTAAGTTAGGCAAAATGTAGTGGATAGTCTGTCTCGTCCAGTTAGTACCCCCCACCCCCCACCACCACCACCCCCACCACCCCCAAATCCCCTCCAAACCCCAATCTAACAAACAAGACAAAATGTCCCTGATAACCCAAGTAAGAATATATGGCTGGTTTCATTTCTCAAAAAAACAACTGTTAAATGCTTAATATTGCAGTGCAGCTGTCTTAAATTATATTTGTCAGTCGTTTCAGTTAAACTTGGTAAATAAACATAGACTTCTTGTTTAAATGAACACACTAGTGAACAAGCTGGTCATATATGGTGTTTAATATTCTTGTAGTTCTTTCAAATTTTCCACATGTGTTGTTGTTGAATATGTGCGGAGTGTCATATAATTAACTAAAAACAAAAATAACACATTAAAGTCAAGTTTGGGGATCATTGTGAGGGAATTTCCTGTTGCCCTAGGGCTCTCTGAGCTAAAGGGGAACATGAAGCCGACCTGTTTGTGATGTTTTTGTGTTGCGACCTCATTTTTGTGTTTATTTGTTGGCAGTGGTGTCCAGGGTGGTTTGCTTCTCAAATTGGGCTGGCATAACGTCTTACGAGTGAATTAACCTTAAGTACGGCATTAAGCCCCAATCAAATGTATTGAATAGTCTACTTTGTAGCGGAATACAAGTTAAGACAAGTTTAAAGCCTGTTCATAAAAACAGTGGAGAACCGAGTTTTAATCTGGCTTTTTTTAATCTGGAGTTTTAAACTTTGTTCAGTATAATTAAGATTAAAAAAACAGCGGCAATGCATGATCACCCAATGTTTTAAGTGTTTCATTTTCTGCTAAGTTTTCTTTTCTGTGAGGCCCGCGGCTGTGGCTCAGTTGTAGCGAGTGCGCCTTCGGAACCGAACATGCTTCAATTTACTGTTCATGGGTTTGAGTCTGCTTTTGACCATCAGGTATATGAGTTAGTCACATGTTGTGGCTCCGGCAATAGCAGGGGATGTTTTTACGAGGTTTCATCTCCGTTTTACATCGTAATAAGGCAGTGTACAGTGTGAAGTGGATAATCCGTCGTCATATAAGTGTTATGAACACGATAAGTAGAAAATAAATTCACAGATTAACAACAAACTTTGTATTTATCTTCCTCCTGTTAAGACTACAGATTGGGATTTTATTTCAGTAAATTCTGTGAAACAAAATGGTCATAATTACATAATTTTAGAATATCCATGCCTATATGTAATTTGTGAGCACAAAAAGTAGAGGATGGATGCATGGATTGACTTTGAAGATATCTTCCTCTCGTCAAGACATTAAATCAGATTGAATTTCACCAAGTTTCGTAAAAAAAAACAACATAGCTGCCATGCATTTCTTTACAAGATTGATATCTGCATATGTTGTAAACTAAAACACTATAACTCTGACTGTAACAGATTCACAGATTAACTTGAAATACATGTAGGTCTCCTCGGGACTATTAAGACGATAGATAGAATTGAATTTCATCAAATTCTGTAAACCAAAATGGCAGGCAATGCATTATTTTACAATCATCATATAGGCATGGTCCATGGCCATTGTGTTACAGAATGTTGTGGACACAATTACTCTTTAATAATTCTAGGATTAACTTAAAACTTGAATAAAATCTTCAATTAAGACCATAGATGGGATTAAATTTCATCAAATTCTCTTTTAAACAAAATGGCCCACATTGCATGATTTTACAGTTTTCACTCTAGTGTTTTGTGAACATGATAGCTAGAGAACAAATTCACCAATTATATTGGAATTGAGCTTTCTTTGATGACCCGCACCAATGCGATATTGCATTTCATTTAATCCTACGAACCAAAATGGCCATCACCTAAATTCAGATATAAACTTCAAATTCCATTTTTCTATTAATACCATAGATGTTGTTTACTAGGTTTCACAAAAAATAGGGCTGACATTGCATAGTGCATCAAAAAGGTGATAAACACCATAACCTTTACTTTTGGGGCATTTGAAGAAAAAAAATAGTTCTTCAACAAAAGTAGAAAAAGGTTATTTAACTGGGATTATGAGCATATATTTTGGGGAAAAAAGCCTTTAGTAGCGGACCTGCTAGCTACTCTGCTTGTTTTTTTGTGAAAGTTTTGCAATGTCTGACCACATTTTGTCAACCTTGGCATTTATTTCCATCCATTTTTTCCGCCCTCCAAATATTCCACTTATTCATATTGTTAATTTCATTTATGAGTAATTTTTAGCCTTGAGTAACATCCAGTAAAGAAAAATAAATGTGATTATCAGGTTATCATATTTAAATCTTTTAAATGATTTCTGTAATTTACTTTAACTGGAACTATGGTTTCATCTCATTTTAGAGATAGTTTTCAAGTCTAACCATCTTGTTTTTTCCCACTGTTATTTGCAACTAAAAGAAGCGATTTTTGTAATATTGTTTATTGTACAAGGAGTGCCTCTTGGCCATGCTGTGCTGAATAAAGGGACATAACTCTATTGGACTCTAACTCAAATGCACTGATTTACCTGTACAATTTCAGTCAGTCATACATGCATACTCTAAAATACCTTACAATTTCCTTTATTTAACTACATATAAATATTTGGAATCAACTAATCACTGAAACAGCAAACAAGTTCCTGTCTTTGAATCTCATTTCCACATTGGTGGGCAGGGGTTTCAAGGTTTCCTGTTCGATTTCCACTGGTAAGTAAAAAACCCTTGAGTACAATTTATACACTAATCAAACAAACATTAAGACACAAATGTCTTATAAATTTGAACTACGGATAAAGACAATTTGTGCTGCCTTAGCTTTGATGGAACCTGCGTCTAATACTCTTCCAACTGAGCTACGGATTGTTCATAAGTGAAACAACCAGGGCCCGGTTGCTGAAGGTGCTATTAAATTTAATGCATCCCGCCATGTTGTACGTACATGTAAATCTCTAATACAGAATCAGAACTTGAATCTGATCTAGGCCTGTGAGGGAGTGGGTGGGCCATGGCCCTGCAGAATACTCCCTCAGCTTCCTCGGTCGATCGTAAGAGCAGGAAAAGAGGTTGCTTTCTGTTGCCCTGGTGTTCACAGAACTAAAGGGTAGTGGAGGCAGATCTGTTTGTGATGTTCTGTATTTTTGTCTGTCGTTATATAAGTGAAATACCCTTGAGTACGACGTTAAACATCAAACAAACAAACAAACAAACAATCAATCTGATCTAAGGGGCTATTCATCTTTTGAGCTACTGGACCTTGGAGCTCAACATGAAACACCCATACATCTACAACCAGTCAATCCATCTCATATCAACCTTGTTCAAATAATTGTTGTTGCAAGGCTATTTAAACACTAATAGTACATAACACATAAAAATGTTGTTCTTTAATCTGTTATAAACCTAATCTTCCTCCAGTGATATAGGTAAAGTAATGATGATGTCCCACACACTATTAACGTTTTATCACTATACATTATGATGAACTGGAAGACAGCAAAAAGTTAAAATGATATCAGAAAATGGTACAAATATTCATCTCAATCCGCTTATTGGAACAAAGGAAACAAAATTGAGCTTTTAGGTACTGTGCAAAATTATACCATTATAAGAGAAATACTGTAAAAAGTAAAATCAACACTTCAATATTCAGAAGAATGAAAAATTCTTAACTCTTTGTCCCCATTTATACATAATTTGGGTTAAATGATATCTGTATAGCTAAAGATTGATGGTTTGATTACTGATGTGTCTGAAGGTATTTCACCTTAATTACGTCAGGCGGTGTAATACCCATCAGTAAAGGTCACTCTTAACACAACCATAAATCATTGTGAAGTGTTTTGCTCTGTTAGAAAATTACTGTTTGTCCATTTCTAAGAAAAGCAGAAATATTTATTTTTGAAATTTTTTTTTTTAAAAATGCCATGTTAAATCAATTTTTTCTGTTATTGGTGAAAATTGTTTTACTTTAGTGTTTTCTTTCCTTTTTTTAATTGCAGAAAATTGTCTCAGCTTTACAAGTGAATCAATTTTATTTCGTTATTTAAAGTCAAGCCAATGGTCCTTTTTGGTAGAAAACTATCAACTATTATGACATGTACAAAAAATTCTTATTATAATTTGGAAGTTTTTATAACGAATCTTTGTGAGTTTTTTATGGAGACAATAAAACATGGTACAAGATGAAATCTACACACACATGTAATCTATTTCATTTTCAACAGCAGTAATCATCCAAGTGGACAAAAAATGTTGTCAGACCTGTTACGTTGTATGATGACTTATGGAAGAATGTAGAAGGGAATCAAGATATTGTTTTATCAGTTTTGTTTCTACGCTATTTTCTTTAAAATTAGACAAATATGCAGTTGAGATTGTAAATTTTCCCACGTGTTTTAACGTTACCTGCCTATTGTTTGATATCCTGTGTAGATCAAAGACAGATAAACACACAGGTGTTTAGCTGCAGTTCCATCTAACTACAAAAATCATTACAACTGCTGCACAACTGAAATGAGCATCACTAAATATTTGTAATTAGGATGTGATTTGTCATCATGATTATGATATTAAAAAAATGCATTTGCCATTGAACTTTGCCAAATTAGTTTTAAGATTTTTCGAACTGCCATTGAATATTTGCATTTACTTAACACTGACTGCAACAACAACAAAAATACTATTGTTCACCAATTTTTCCACTAATTACAAAATCTGTCTTTCATCTTGAAACGGACAATTCACTTGGTCAAGGTTCAGACTCCCAGTAAGTAAAGTTTTAAAATGTTCATTTTAAATAATTGAATAATTTAATTTATCTATTCATAATTAAAATACACAACCAGTTTGTAAAATGTTGTGTTTGTGGGTAATTTGGTTGCTCTCTCAGCTTTATCCAGCGTGTGAAAAGTTAGCATATTTTAAGCTCATTAATGAGTGGTTACAAATTACCATTAGATAAACAGTTATCTTTTACAGAGTCGGATATGACACCATCATGTTGATCATCTAAACCGGAGCTAACAGCTGTGCTTAGACATATTTAGTTTTATCACCAATTTAATTCATTTCCATGGTAAAAAGTGGGGCTGGTGAGGGAATAAAAAGTGCAGGCCGTGGTCATTGCCTCGGGCCACACAGATATTGATCAGCCATTGGAATATGCTAATGTAAGAGTCAATGGATGAAAGAACTGCTTCTATTGTGTACAGGTACATGACACCAAACATGAATAAAGCAAAGATTTTTTTGTAAAATATTCTCTCGACTAAACATCCGGATAATGAATATTCATGTCATTTAACAGCATTTGATTGGTTGGCATGGACTCATTGCCTAGTAACCTTTGTGAAATTGTTGAGCATTGCATGCTGGCTGTAGCATGGGGGATGATAGTATTAGTATATGTAGTTGTGTTATCAATGCTTCAGACAAGTAAGGTAACAGTTTTATGTTTATTGGGGAGTTTGGACTGAGGAAGTGTTCAGTGACTTTGTTTTCCACTTCTCCGGGAGATGTTTATCCACAGATTCTGACATGATCATCACCATGGCTGTTGAAATGTAACAATGTGCCTTTGATACCTGTTATTTTCACCAGTTTGTGTGGATGTTTTATCTGTATTTTTATTAGGAACTTAAAGACAAAGTGTCAAGGTCACAACAACAAAATAATGCTGAACTGAAACTGTTTTGACTTTGAAATTAATTGTTTAATTTGCTGCAAGTGTGACACAGTTCCTACCAAACTTGACAAAACAGATACATTTCTGAGTTCATGTTTGTATATTTTTAGATACTCTAGAACACATTTCCTGTCAGTCCAGCATATGATGACCAAAGATTGTCTAACCGTGTTTAATTTTAAAATTTAAGCTTGATAAAATCCGCTTGACTCTTATCTGATCAGTTTTTGACATTTTCAAACTGAATTAATTTATTAGTTAGGTAAAAATTTGGACTGGTCATTTGAATCCATTTCCTCCGTTTGGAAATAACAATATTATTGGAACTATATTGTTGCCTGGCAACAAAAGCACCAACAATGGTGGATTCCGGATCAGCCATGCCTGTCAACTTTCACGGATCATATCGTCTGTTTTCATCTGTATTTGACAAGTGGCCCTGGAGGGAAAGACCGTTAGAGGTAAAAAAAAAATATATAATATATATATAAAAAAACATGTACTTTTACATTATTAGTGTCAGCCCTTTCAATTCTCAGAAAAGAAAGTTATGGGTTTGCAGCATGGTTAAGTCGGACTAAAATCTTCATTACTACCTCTAAACCAGTTGACATCTATAAGTAGATTAATTGTATGTAAAGGTGTAAATATAAATAGTTATTATATAAACTCTCCTTTAGCTCCTGGTTGTCATAAATGGAATGTACTGCTATTGCCCTTTAGTTGTATTAACCCAAAATAGGAATTCTCCAACTGAGCAAAGCCACTAAAAGTGTTATGGTTGTGTTGGAGTGACTGCTTTGGTACACCAGCATCATATGAGTGAAATATCAATAAACCATTATCTTATAACTCCTTTGAGCTTCAATTTGAGCAATTATGAATCGATTAAATGTTACAAAGATATCAACAAGAAATGATATACAAACTTTTCAAATTATGGTGACAATCCCAGAGTGGTTGCTAACAAATTGCTGCTCCTCCACTCCCGGGGCTCAGGTCACTGTGTCAGACAACTGCTGCTCCTCCAGTCCCGGGCCTCAGGTTACTGTGTCAGACAACTGCTGCTCCTCCACTCCCAGGGCTCAGGTTACTGTGTCAGACAACTGCTGCTCCTCCACTCCCAGGGCTCAGGTTACTGTGTCGGACAACTGCTGCTCCTCCAGTCCCGGGGCTCAGGTTACTGTGTCAGACAACTGCTGCTCCTCCACTCCCAAGGCTCAGGTTACTGTGTCGGACAACTACTGCCCCTCCAGTCCCGGGGCTCAGGTTACTGTGTCAGACAACAGCTGCTCCTCCTCTCCTGGGGCTCAGGTTACTGTGTCGCACAACTGATGCTCCATCACTCACAAGGCTCAGGCTACTGTGTCAGACAACTGCTGCTCCTCGACTGCCGGGCACAGGTTACTGTGTCAGACAACTGCTGCTCCTCGACTGCCGGGCACAGGTTACTGTGTCGGACAACTGCTGCTCCTCCACTCCCAGGGCTCAGGTTACTGTGTCAGACAACTGCTTCTCCTCCACTCCCGGGGCTCAGCCAGAAATCAGAATTAGGGTGATTAGAATGGTCATTCTGCTTCACTGTAAAGGAAAGTGGCTAAAAATGACCTTTCATCAATATTACAAAATATATAGTCTAGATATGTGAAATACCCATGACTACAACTATATCCGTTGACTATTATCTTTGTTTCTGTTTGTTGTTATTGTCCAGTCAGATTGTCATGCAGCAGACAGCTTACCGAAAATACTGTTGAATGTGGCATAAAACACTAACCAACAAGTCAATCAATCAAGCAATCGATTTGGCAATCAATCAAACATTGCTGTCAGTGTATTCCAGGTGATTTTCTACACCAATTGAGTTAGCACACTATCATATAAGTGAAATATCCTTAAGTATGTAAAGTGTGGAACGCAGAAAAAAAAAAAACAATTCTTGCAATATACTCCATATTTAATTATTTATTGTTAACCCTGAATTTCAAAATGCCAGCAGAGAAAATACACTGTTGTGCTTATTTGAATTTAAGTCTTTTGGCCAGATTTTTACCAAAATCCACATTTATTTAGTGAACATGTTATGATGTTGGAGAGTGAATATCAATGTATGGGATGATTATATCCAGGCCCTCTAGCTCAAAGAACTCTGTTATTGAATTTGACTATTTATTTATCTATGGCATGTTTACAACATAAGCTATTTGCCAGGACAAAGTCAACAAGGAGTTGTTTAGATAATGTTTCAAATATTTGTGTAAACAGACAGCGAGAATACAAATGACTGGCTTTCAGAAACATAACCCATCACATGTTATAAAGTTCTCACACAATTCTATGGGAATCTGGAGCAGAATTCAGTGTTTGTTTATGAGTTTCCTTCTAAATAAAACACTATCACTTTTATATGGCATGAGTGTATATATGCCTTTCTAGATTCAAGGAGTGGACCTGTAGGTAGGTAAAATATATCATACTGTGCCTTTATCAGGCCAGGCGCCCTGTTACATGTTAGTCAGGTAGACAAATAATAAAGTGTGTAAAATTGAGCTGCATGTATTGGAGATTGAATGCTTAAGGTGACAATTAAACAGTATGTCCAATGGTTCAGAGTGTTTCACTTGTGACTTTAATTTTTAAAATGTTGAAGAAAACAGTTGCTTGTTTATTCATTCTGCTACTCACAAATGTTTTGATAAATGTTACAATTTTGCAAGTTGCTCGTAGGGTCTTTTTTTTTTTTAGATAAGTTGACATTCCCATAATCCCATTCCTATGTATTATGACTTCCTTTGGGGACACTTGAAAATTGTTATGCTTTTTGTCCAAGATTTAGTGTAAGTCAAATAGCCTCAAATAGGACATAAAACCTTAACCTAATAATTCTCTAAATTGATTGATTTGCATTGGTATTACATTTTGGGCTAGACGGGGGCTGTGGCTCAGTGGTAGCGAGTGCGCTTCCTGAACTGAACATGCCTCGATTTACCGTTCGACCATCAGGTATATGAGCAAGTCACATGTAGTGGCTCCAGCAATCCCGGGGGTGGTTTTTCTTGTTTTCCTCTTGGTTTTCCACGTTATAAGGCAGTATGAAGTGGACAGTCCGTCGTCATATAAGTGAAATACGCTTGAGTACGACATTAAACACCAATCAAACAAACAAACAAAACATTTTGGGCTGAATGAAAAACATCAGTGGGCCATAATTTAAGTTTCAGTGTGGTTTTCTCTGAAGATTTGTTAAACTCTGATTTAGGAATAGTCGAAGTGTTGTTTTAAAGCTATGGGTGTTAGCTAAATGATGCCAGTGTAATTGTTTAGAAGTTGTATTATGTATATGTACTTATGGTCAACATAAAAAAGTACGGTCTCTAACATTTGTTGGTGTGTGTGACGTTGGTTAGCGAGTCTGACTACTGAACTCCTTCCATGTACCCATCACAGGTTCTAGTCCCTGTTTTGTAACTCAGATATGAGGGCATCCAGCACTCACTGGGTCTCTTTTTTTTTGTCCCACAAGTTTTCCTCTCAGTGTTCAGCTGTATTTAATTAAGCAGAGAATTGGAGGATTTCTGATATCAGGCTTGCTGTATCATGTGTTACCACAAATCACTTCTTTCAAGTCTGTAGGCCTGAGGTGGACAATCAGTCCTCGTATAAGTGATAGCGGGCGGTTGGAGGGAGCTTCATGTTGCCTTGGTGCTCTCAGAGCTAAAGGGGAACCGGAAGCTGATCTGTCCTGTTACTGTCCCGTTTTTGTCCAGTCCTGTCCTCGTTTGTTGCCAGTTGTGTCGCGGATGATTTCCTTCACCATTGGGCTGGCACGTCATCATATAAGAGAAATACCCTTGAGTATGACATTAAACCCCAATCAAACAAAACAAATCATATAAGTGATATACCCTTGAGTACTATGTGGAACCCAGATTAAACAAACAAAAAAATTTAACCCATGTCCAACAAAGCGCAAATGTTTCAATAAAACCGTGTCATCTGCAGTTCAAAGTTGATGTTATTCCGTGCAGTGGATATTTTTTTAAAATATGATTTACATTTATAAATAAAATTACTGATTTGCCTAAAGCTGTAATAAGCTTGGGTTGAAGACAAAGCACCCTGGGTAATTTACATAGAGTAATCCAGTACACAAACATTACATACGACCCCTAAACACTCACCATTTTCTCATCAAACAGACTGTCCATTAAAGCGTTTGTTGTGACTAAGTTATTCAGAAAACAAAATTTCTTATTTCCATATTCATTGAAAGAATAGCCATCGGTCATCTGCAGTGAACGTTTGATGACCCTTAAGACTGCCAATAGCCAGTGCCCCTTTATGTTTATTCCTACGCTGTTTTAAATTTGTTTATGTTAATACCTTACCTGATTTACATATTGTTTGTGAAGTAGAAATCATTTATGTTTTTGTCTGTGTTTTATACTGCTGATTATCTGGTGAGATAAATATGGTGTATTTCAAGTAGAAAAAGATGTCATCAACTCGCAGTGTCTGGCATTTAAGGGCAGATTTAATCAACCTGTGGCTGGATGGCCCAAGTGCTCTCCGAGGTTGAAGGAAGAGAAAGCTTATAATTAAACAATACCAGGTTCACAGATTATGACCAACAATAAAAATTAACAGCATTCTTTCCAGGCAATAATGGACCTAAGTTAATAACAAAGTCAAAAGTTTACAATCAAATACCACTATCGACAGTCTGACCATAAATTAATATACATATTGTAGCAGTATTCTTTCCTTTTATAAAGGATGCTGTGTCACAGCCACGACACAAGTGTGCTGTGAACAATAGTAATATGTAAAATTTTAACAATTTATATTCATTTATTTGGTTTTTTTCCTACATATACATATGTCTATATAATATTCAGTCATTGTGATTATTGTTAGTATATTGCTTTTTGTTTTACTGTATGGTTATTATTCGACCCCCATGAAAAGAGGCGTAAGCCTATGCGGCTTTATCGAAATGAAATAAAGTTTATTATTAGTATTATTATTACAGTGGAAAACCAGGAGGAAACCTCATAAAAACCACCCCCGCGATTGCCGGAGCCACAACATGTGACTTGCTAATATACCTGATGCTCAAAAGGCGGACTCGAACCCGTGAACGGTAAATCGAAGCATGCTCAGTTCAGGAAGCGCACTCGCTACCACTGAGCCAC
>JARFOD010115777.1:0-15006 GCA_031763545.1 Mopalia muscosa | reverse complement strand
TTTCATCCCGGTTTTCCATCGTAATAAGGCTGTGTACAGTGTGAAGTGGACAATCAGTCGTCATATCAGTGAAATACCCTTGAGTATGATGTTATACACATTCAAAACATGTAGGTCATCAGTTGTCTATGGATTAAGCCATACTGCCTGAAGTTTTGGAGGGATTTGTAAATTCTCTTAATTCTTTCTAACTATTTCAAGTGTGATAATAATCAGGGTGTGTTCTATCTATTTTTGTCCCTAAAAAGTTTTTTTTCCCTTTTGTTAAGGATTAAGAGCCCTGTTTAATACAAATAGATTAGTACAGTTTTCCTATCTCCTGCATGTTAGTGTCTTAGGGTGTCCAAATGAGGCAATTGTTCAGTTCAGGGTGTCCTGGTGACAAGACTTCTGGTTAAAGGCAGTTTGTTTACAGACTAGCAATGCAATATTTAATTGCCATGGAACTTTACAACATGATATGAAATAATTTTTAAAAAATTCATATTTTATGGTTGTGCTAGTGTCAATTTTTGTTGGAATACATCTCTGTTGTATCATTTCAATACGCTTAAACATGGCGTAAGACACTAATCAATCAATCAGTCATTCAACAAAATGCTCATGAAATTAAAATCTTCTTTTCTTGCTGTGTATGGCTGGTGCTCTCTGAGCTAAGGGGTAACAAAAGCCAATCTGTTTGCAGTGTCATTGTATTGGGTCATCTGACTGCTCCTTTCAAGTCAGCCTGTTGATATACCATGGGACTCGCTCAGGTATATTAGCGAGTCACATGTTGTGGCAATAACAGTGGTTCCCTCTAGGTTTTCCACCGTAATAAGGCTGTGTACAGTGTGAATTGGACAATCTGTCATCATATAAGTGAAACACCCTGGAGTATGACATTAAACCCCCAATCAAACAAACAAACACTCTGACTGCTCCTTTATTAGTTGCCAGTAGTTTCCTCTACCCATTGGGCCGTCATTTGTGAAATAATCTTAACTGGGCATTTTACTTTAAATAACAAACTGACAGTCTTTCCTTCTATCAGTTGGACTATTTCTGAATAAGGCCCAAAAAGGCTAATGAATTAATTTATTTTCAGACATTGATTTGTGTGAAGGTTTAGATGTGGCGCCTCTGTTATCTCTAATAATAGAAGACGAGTCAGCAGGGAAGATGGACAAGGATAGTCAACTCTTTGTGGTGAGTTTCTTTTTATTCCCTGGGAGCCCGCGGCCATGGCTTTGTGGTAGCAAGTATGCTTCCTAAACTGAACCTGCTTCGATTTACCATTCACGGGATCAAGTCCGCCTATTGACCATCAGGTATATGAGCTAGTCACATGTTGTGGATCCGGCAATTGCGGCGGTGGTTTTTACGAGGTTTCCTCATGGTTTTCCACCATAATAAGGCTGTGGACAATCCGTCATATAAGGGAAACACCCTTGAGTACACCGTTAAATCCCAATCAAACAAACAAACAAACAAACATAATGTTAGAAGCAGAAGAGGCCATTGAAAATACAGTCTTATCGAAATTCACAGAGTTGTCCCCCTTAGTATTGCTTTCATATTTAATGTTCTTGGTTTAAAGCCAGGCTTTTCCAGGATCTTAGATCTGCTTGTCCAAAACACACAATTTAAGATTGTTGCCAATTGAAGTTTTAATTTTCCCTTTCTCCTTGATGTTAAGTTTTCAAAAAATTTCAGTCCATAATCAAAAAAGGTAAAATACAAATTTCATTTATTTCATTACAGACATTGCCAAATCAGCATCACCAGTATTTCCTCCAGGAGGGGTGCGGCTTAGGTAACCAAGGGGCAGTTCTTGTTTCTAAGATACCATTTGCTCATCCTACACATGTCCCAAAGATTCTTGGTCATCTCCGACAACAACTTCTTTTTAATGCATTGATTGGTTCCTGTGTAAGAGCACCTGCCAATCCAGGTAAAGTATTTTGTGCTTCAGCTGGTAAAGCTGATATTCATTTCATATTGTACTAACATTACTACAAGAAAAACATGTACTACACAAATAAAATTATTTCATGTAGAGCAGATTTTATTTCAAGTAGTTAATTAATGTAAATTACTTAATTTATCAATTATGTCTGAATGTTCTAGTCGTCTGGTAAAAGAACGAAATGCATGGTTGGAAAATAAAGCTCTGTGATTGGTGCACCAACCAAAATCGAACAATAACTAATCAAAAGTGCTTGACTTTTCTTTGAGAAGTCACAATAACTGAACAAATTCATAGCTAAATTTTTTAATAACCAAAATATTTTACCTTATTTCAAACCTTTGAATGTTCTAAGCTTTCTCAAACTGTATCTGCCATTCCAACGAAACTGCCCTATGCTGAGTAGCAAATCTGTCTTTACTTAACACTGGATGAAAAATTAACTTTACAACATTATGGAAATGCTTCACATTTTGGTTGTGCTAGTGTCAATTATTTTATAGAAGTGACATGCCCTTCAGCATTGCGTAAAACACCAATCAATCACTCATGCGTGGAAATAACCTGGTGCTCTCAGAGTTTCATTGCAACACAAAGCAAATTGATGTTGTTAATTAAAAACTGTCTAACATTATGTATCTCTGCTTGTTTTGTTTTTCCAGAAGAGATGAGTAATAAAGATATTAACCGGATGACCTTTGAGGTCACGGCTCTATCCTTAAATCATGTGACAGTCACATTTGAACATCCACTTCAACAAGCCATTGCTACAGGTAACAACAACAGCTTGGTACACTGGATTATTATAAAAATGTTTGAGTGTGGGATCACTTGGGTATACGCATGTGTCAGATGATGTGGCTCTAATAACTGAGGGGTGGTTTTTTCTCTCGCTTTTCCACCATATTGTAATGAAGTACAGTTTCAAGTCAATAATCTATCGTCATATAGGTGAAACACCCTGTAGTATGAGATTAAACCTCAATTATATAAACCAACAAAGTATCATTTCTCAGGGAAAATATTTGTTTAGTCTCCAGCTCCTGTGGATTGTCTTCTTGCTTGAAGTTCTATGCTCTCTGGCTTCTTAGGGCAGTATAATTGATTTATATTTTTGCCATATTCTATGGAAGGACATTAACTTTCCAACAGAACATGTATATATAAACACTATACATAATGGGTTTTGTGCTACTTCTTTGGAAATGTCCTGTAAGTGAAATACCCTTAAGTATAAACACCAATCTGTTATTTTTTAATTCTTTGGCTATGGCATTTATGAAATTGTTGAATTAGTGGGAATGAAAAAAAAGATATTGTATATATGATATATAGCAGATATAAATGAATTTGGGAGCAATAATAATAATTTTCTTGTGCCATGGCTTAGTGCTAAGTATGTCTGCCTATTTGTCCGCGGGCGGTTGGAGGGAGTTTCATGTTGCCCTGGTGCTCTCGGATCTAAAGGGGAACAGGAAGCCGATTTGTTTGTGTTGTCGTCCTGAATTTGTCCCGTCCTGTCTTTGTTTGTTGCCAGTGGTGTCGATGGTGGTTTCCTTCACCCATTGGGCTGGTACGTCATCATATAAGTGAAATACCCTTGAGTACGATGTCAAACCCCAATCAAACAAACAAGCCTATTTGTCCAACTTTGATGTACTGTTCACAGGTTTGACTTGTCTGACAATAATCAGCAATATGAGTGTCACACGATGTGGCTCCAACAAATATAGGGGTGGTTTTACAAGGTTTCCTCTCAGTTCTCCATCGTATTTTATACTGTAGAGTATGGCATAAAACCCCAATCAACCAAACAAACTTTGATAATGGAACAGACTGTATAGTATACCATATTTGTTATGTTACAGCTGAGTTGGATTTATCTGATATAACTAATGTGAAATGTAAAGTGGTATCTATTGGAGATGCTGAACCATTTATCACCGATGAAATGGCCACAAAAGTTTTTCAAAGGTAACTGGTATTTCTTTACCTCATGTACTTAAGTCGCTAGTCAATGTTTTATTTGTATAGATTTAGTTGATTCAGCCCCCTGGCTAAGGGCAGTTTTTTCGAAGAGTTGCAATGCTGTCTTTACTCAGCACTGGAGGAAAGTTAACTTTCCAACATTATGGAAATGAATTACATGTTGGTTGTGCTAGTGTCAATTATTGTTGGAATACACCGCCATCATTTAAGCGAAATATCCTTAAGCAAGGTATAAAACCCCAATCAATCATTCAAATTAATTGATTCAATACACATTTTGAGTATTTTGAGTTTTACATTAAGTGTGTTTTGAAATTCTGTAGTTATGACAGAGTTCAATTTTTTATTTTTTTTTGGACTGCTCTGATAAAACCATCATTCAAATCCTGTTTCTTAGTAGTAGCGAGTACACTTACTAAACTGACCCTGCTTCGATTTACCAATCACCGGATCAAGTCTCATGTATATGAGTGAGTCACATATTGTGGCTCTGGCAATCAGAGGGTGGTTTTTACGAGGTTGCCTCGCCGATTTTCCAAGGCTAGGTGAAGTGATGTGGACAATCCGTAGTCATAGAAGTGAAATGCCCTTGAGTAGGACATTAAACACCAATCAAACAAACAAAGAAATCGGTTGAATAAATAGCAAGCATGTAGATGTTTGGCTTACAAACAAAACAATCAAGATATGTTTTCCCCTCTTTTAATTGTTGTGTTATTTGTTTGTTTACCAGGTGTTTATCAATCCCTGTGACCATGAGGACCATGCTAATGAAGGTCACAGGACAGGTGAAGAAGCTACTGGCCGAAGATAAACTGAAATCGTCTCCGAGACCTCGTCTTGTGCGCCCTGTGCCACCCTTAATCATCCCTCGGCCTCGTGGAGGCTCAAACCGTCAGTTACAACACCAAAACAGTGCCCCTTTGCCCCAGCCCCATCATCAGCGTGCCCTCAATGACTATGAGCACCCAGCTCTTTTAGACCCGTCTAGTGCTTCCCCTGAACTGCTTAACACACTCAAGGCAGCAAAAGTGGCCAAAAACCCTATGCTGGCTAGTCTCTTGGATCAGGAAACAGGACTGAAAGATTCTGATAGTCCTGTGTTATCAAGACTCTTGGATGACCAATCCCCAACTGTGGCATCATTACCACAAACTAATCAGTCAAAACAAAAGAAGCCACGAAAACGAAAGCCAGACTCTATTCAAATGCGTAGTCCAAAACACCGTCTAAGTGAGGACGGTCAAAGTGACAGATTAGAAACACCATCACCGCTAGACGTGAGATTGAGTGCTTCAAGTGGTGGACTCACTACCCCTGTAATAGATCTCACTGACAACGATTCCCCATTTGTTGCAGAGTCGCACGTCAGCAAACTAGCACACACTGTTAATAAAATCATAGTGGACAGTACAAAAACTGAATCCCCGAACTTGACTGAACTGCCTCTGAGTCCAGAGGAGGGGAATCTTGTGAATAATGTCGATCTTTTGACTGATGGGAAACTTAAGTGGGAAAAAAAAGATAATGTTACATCAAAGAGTGGCTCCATTTCTGATCTTTGGTCGGACCCTTTAGGATCCGATGGCCCGATTGATCCAGATCTATTTACAAATAAAACTGTCAGCAGTGCAAGTAGTGTTAAGCTAAAACGTTCTGTGAGTAGACAATCATCTGTATCACAACATTCTGAAATGATGGAATTCGATACAGACATTTTAAATGAAGGTCTGCCTGATAACGGGTCAGAAGATATGGATTGGGATGCATGTGATGCATCGGCTTTTGGAGTCGGTCTCAACCCCGTGGCCGAAATGGCATCAAGATTAACCAGTGCATCTTCTGTGGTTAAAGCAGCCAAAGTTTCAGCTATGGACTCACATCATTCAAAATTTACACATGATGTCAATGTTGCAGGGAATAAGAGAAGACTGAGTGACAATGCAGAGTCTTCTCCGCAGGTAAAAATTAAAGCTGATTCTGGATCACCAAGTCCTGTCTGGAAAAAGCCAGACATCGAACTTTTGAATCCGTGGAAAAATTCAGATTGTGATCTTTCTAGTCTTCAGAGAAGAAAACTTGAAAATGATTCTGTGTTTTTTCGAAAATCTGAAAGTGACAGTTGTCTCTCGAGAAAAAAATCTGAGAGCGATTCTGTTTTTAAAAATACCTCCTTTGACAGTGATAGTCTGAGTCGGAAAAAATCTGAAAATGAAATTTTATTGAAAAAGAGACCGGAATGTGATGTCTCTAAGAAAAAAAGTGAAGGTCACACTTCAGAGACTTCTCATGGCAGCAGAAAAAAATCTGACTCTGACTCTTTGAAAAAGAAATTAGACAATGATACAGCAAGTGTCAGTAAAAAGAAATCTGAATCTGTTAGTAGTAATTTATCAAAGGCTGAAAGAGATAGTCCGTCTCCTGCAAAGAAAAAATATGACTCTGATCTTCTTAATACTGCTAAAAGAAAATCAGAATGTGAAACTTCGTCAGTTCGGAAGACTTCAGTGGAATCCAGTGTTTCTAGCCCTTTATCCTCTACTAATAAAAGTTGGGTAAAGCCTGACCAGGAAGGACAGGGTTTAAAAATGAAGATTTCCACAAGACAGTATGAAGGGCGGAGTGTATCGTCTCCATTACAAGTTTTAGATTTGTCAAAAAATAGTAAGAGTAATTCGAAAAATAGCAAAGATAGTTCCTTAGATAGTAACAGAGGAGGGGTTGCAATGGCTGTAACTTCAGTCTCATATAATTCCTCTGCCTTTAAAGGTAGTCCATCTCCACTTTTAAATTCATCCACTTCACCCAAAGCCTCAAGCTTTTCCCCTTCTAAAACTTCAAACTATTCTCCCTCCACAAAATCACCAAGCTCCCATAGTTCTGAGAGAAATAGTCGCAATTATAAGGTTGAAAAAGCAAAGAAACCAAAACATTCTAGTAATAGCGAATCTGCCAAACGAAAACGAGAAAAAGATGAGCACAAACGAGAGAAAAAGAAGAAGAAGTTAGAAGATCTTAAACAGTCTTCAATGAAGGAGGACTTGTTCTATTCTGCCACTGTGGATGATCCAGGATTAAATGATAAAAAAAAGATGCCAAAGTTGAAAATTACTAAAGCTGGTGGTAAGGTCACTGTTCAGACCTCATCCCCACAAACTGGCATGTCTGTTGTGAAAACCGTTCCATCACCTCGTAAATCCTCGCAGGCAAGTATCCCTTTTGATGATGCCTTCTCCTTTAGCCGGTCAGAAATTTTAGAAAAAGAAGAATTAAACCAAAATCTGTCCAAACCTCGACTTCATTCGAGCAGTAGTAAACAGACTAACCACAGCTCATCAAGATCTTCTAGTAGTTCTCAAAAATCATCTCACAAATCCAGTCAACGGTCTTCCTCAAAGAGTATAACAGTGAGTAAGGCAGACTCTAGACTAATCACTAAAACACCAACGATTAAGTTAAAACCTATTGTTATTCCATCTAGTGGAGCTTCTCTCAATGTCAGTAGTACATCGAGAACATCAGGGTCCAATATTCAGTGCTCACCTCAGTCCACAACGGTTCTTTCTGCATCATCTAACAGGCTTAATACACAGTCCCCACACCTGTCCCCTTCTCGAAACTCTTCGAGGTCCCCGACTCCAGTAGCTCTTTCAGGTCCAGTATCTGCCAACTCTACAGCCTCAACACCCACAACAACTAACAAATCAGGCATTCCTCCAAATCTGGTGCTGAACTCAGTGTCTGTGTCAACTAATTCAGCTTCGGCTAACAAAATCAAGTCTCCTGGCAGATTAAGAAAAGGCTCCTTGTCGGCTGTGATTGACAAACTGACCAAGTCCACAGCTGTAACGACAAGCTGTAAGGGTGACACGCCCACTGATGGAATTTCTAGAGCAAAAGCATTAGCTGCAGTTGTATCGCAGCAATCCAGTCAAAACAAAAACATGAATTCCACAAACTCTTTGAGCAAGTCACTCACAAAGTCTCCGAGTTCTGTGCCATCAAATAAGGGGATAAGTGATTCAGAGAGAGAGAAAAGCAGGATTGTAAACGAAAGTCTCTCCAGTGCTCAGAAGAACAGTCCCAAACGAGATAAATCAGATCCTGCTCACAAGTCTCGGTCTGACTCTACGCAGCGCAAATCCATTTCTTCCTCCGGTCATGACCGAGATAAAAAGTCTGTGTCCTCAGGAAGTTCATCTAGCAGAAACAGCAAAGATGATAAAAGTAGGAATGAAAATACAAACAGTAAACAAAGTGTGCATTCGGGAAAGTCTTCAGCTTTCAGTAATAATCAACCCTCTGGAAGTAAACATCCAAGTAACAGGGTTTCCGCCAACTCTCAAAGCAGAAAATCTACCAGTAGTCCAAGTCAGAAATATAGCAACAGCCCTAACTCAAACCAGAAATTGGGAAGTGGCACAAGTTTAAATCAGAAATCTGGAAACAGCCTCAATACCAATCAAAAAGTTGTGAATAATGCAAGTTCTTGTCAGAAATCTAGTATTAGTGCCAACATAATACAAAAAGGGGGAAGTAACTCTAGCACAAACTCTTCTAAGACCTCAAGCAGTAATTCATTGGATGGTAGCAGTAGTTCTCAAACTCCTGCTTTGCTTAACAATGACCCAGGAAGTGTTTCTTGTAAGTCTCATGGTAACCTACCATCAAGCCCTTCAGTTGTTCTGACTCCTGCAAACAATAAGTCTGTCTCAAAAAACAGCTCAAATTCTTCCACAAACCACACAAGTTCTTCTCGGGGTGTTAAAGACAAAGTTTCCCAAAGTTTGGAAAAAAATTATAGAACACCGCCTTCAGACAATGCACAGAAAATGAAATCGGCAAAACTTTCTTCGGGGAATGAAACTACTGAAAGATCTTCAAAGACTCCAGAGACTAGTTCAGGGAAACTGTATTCTACAACTTCTACTGGTGACAAAGAAGATTCTGGTGCCAGCCCTGTTAAGTTCCATTCAGAGGGTCGTGTTGATTTCGATACCTGGACTCCAGCATCTCCTACGGAAGACAAAGAGCATAGATCTGCTGAGGAAACCGCTAAAATCCCGGTTTTAGAAAGATTGCAGTTAGAGTATACTCATGAGTCAAGTAATTCGCCAAAGTTAATACCCACTATCCCTCAGGAAGTGGTTGGGGATAAACATCCTGGGAAACCCCACGGTTCTCTATTATCTGGTTTGCTTCAAGAAGAGGAAATTTCATTAAATTCTAAAAAAACAAGCTTTGTTAAAGAGACTGGTGAATCCGAAAATCTTAGTGAAAATGTTGTGCCATCTTCTGTGTTTTCTCAGTGTAATGGGGAAAACCCTGATAATATTAGTGCTAAGGAGTGTAAGTCCCCCGCAATCAAAGACTTGCCCTCCAGTGGAAACCAAACAGGGAATTCTGCAGTGAACAGTGATACTGGGGGAGTGGGTCTTTCATCTCCTAAGGCTAAAAAACAACGGACTATTTCTGTGAGTAACTGTACATCCCGACCACTGTCTAGTCCACACAGTGAGGCTAGTAGTCCAGGCAGTGACTTGGTCATTGACTGTCCTACAACGCCAAAAAGTAACTTGTTTCTGCCTCCAAGCCCTTCTCCTCATTCCAAATCAGATATTGTGAACACATCTTGCAATTCAGAACCACCCCCAGTGAGAAAAGTATCCCCTGGCCCCTCTCCTGTTAGGTTACCTCGTTACTCCCCTGCAGCTTCCCCAGTGTTTAAGGCCCCATCCATCGCAGGATCGGCTAGTCCAGGCCCAGTTGACATTGATGATGATGATCTTATGGATGACATTTTGTTAGGTATGGGAAGTTGATGAACTTCTGTCAGCATAGTCACAAATTACAACAATATATATAGATGTTTATGCTACAATGTGTTTCCAGTTTCCACTTCAATTTGATTATGTGCTAGATGGACAGTTGATAACGAAAATTTGGCTGGAGTTTTGATATGATCTAAGCCTACACAGCAATCTTTGGTCTCTCGCAACAATGTCATTAAGAGGTTCAGTGGTTATAAAACATCTTCATAGACAAGTTCTCTGTTCTATCTTAAGTGGACAATTTGTTCAAATTAATTTGTGTTTAATATGACAACAGAATCATTTTTACAATCTACATATATGGTTTAATGGCATCTATGCTGAATGTATTGCATCGTTTTTTATTTTAACATCTCATCTTCACCCAGGTTACACAGTCCTGCTCAGATATAATAGTCTAAGATTTTGTAATTGGTCCCATATAATACTTCTCTTGTTTTCTTTCTTTTTCACCAATCAGAAACCCATATAATACTTAATAATCATATTTCATTGTCAAATTTGTCCAGAATTAGCAAGAAAATCGCTACAGAGTTATATATGGCCATCTTAAGAAAGGCTGGTTGCATGAATTAATAAAAATAGAATTTAAGATTTTTATATATATATAATTTGGATGAAAGACAAACTGTGCCAATCTAGGTTAATAACTATTCATTCTTTCTTTGAAAATTGTTGTCTTTAAGTCCAGTGAACAGATTTTAAAAGGTCTAACGTATATAGCCACAATGATCAGCAGATTTTTATACAAATCTTTTTGTATTTAATGGGTAACAAAATGTGATGGCCAGAGTCGGGTCACTGAGACCAAAGTCATGGCGTTCAGTCTTGTTGGTGGGCCATATTACAAATGTTTATGTTGTATCCAGGGCTGTTTTATCTGGCCTAATGAAGAAAAAATCTTTGTTGGTAACCAATCAGTCTGTATTCAGATTTAGACTAGAAACAACTAATAGAACATTTTAATTGGATGTTAAAAAGGAACCCCCATTTTGGCAATCAATGGAAAACCTGCATTCATTTACCAGAGGTTATAGAGAAAAGATTTGATATCTGTATAGCCCATGATTAGTTAAAATATACTGTAAATTCTATTTTTATGTCTACCTCTGGAAAGTTAAGTCTTCTGTTTGTTCCATGCCCACCAGAATTTTTTATTTAGTCCTGTTTATTTGGCTATCAATTGATGGATAACAACCTACAATACAAAACCATAACTTGTTTGAGTGGCATTTAGAAGTTGGGATGATTACATAATAAGTAAGACTTTATGGATTTTCAACTTCTGGGTTTATTCAACGCAACGTTTCAGTGCAGATACTAGCACCGTTTTCAAGCCATGGTGTTCACTATTTATCAATCCTTCAATGAAAATGCTGTAAGCTCATAACGGAAATCATTTCATGCAACTCTCTGATTTGTTTATTTAAAAATCTAAAAATACAAAATATGTTTCTAAGCTAGTTATTGTCAATAAAAACTTGGACATCCATTAATGGATCAAGTTACAGGATATATAATTATTACAGGTGAATGATACAAATTTACATGGCTCGCAGTTTTGGTATTTTGTAAATTTAGCAAGACTTCTGTATTCTGACATATTTTTGAGTAGTTTTTATCAAATATTGTTTAAAGCGATTCGAGAAAACTATGGCTAAATATAAATATACAAGTATGTTGTAAATTAAAATTTTCATCGCAACCTACCCACATTAGAATGATAAACAAAATGCAAGAATTATATCAGTTTGCCATATTCAATGAACAATGGGTGTCTCGTAATGTTCCATTGAATGCGGTCCTCTGATGTCAAAACGGTCGAGATTCATGAACTTTTACTTGCGTCACAATGCAAAAATGTGTGTAAAAGCTTCACTCTCATGAATGTTCTGACGTCAGAGGACTGCTTTGCAAAGATAAAGTTACCTCCCTTGCCAACTTCCCGAGACTCCCATTGTAGTGATATTCTTGACTGCTGACAATCCATGGAGGGGAAAAAGTATGGGAGCACGTCATTTTATATAGGAGTGTAACGACTCTTTGTTTTTAAGCAACACTATTCTTAAACCGGAGTTTTTACATCAGCTGTTCTCATTTGGACTCTCAACACCTTTCTGTATTCCTTTCCTTTTATTATCTTTACATGATATGTACACTTTTCTGGTATTTACAAGAGTTTTTGATCAGTTTATTTATACTTCTGTCAGGCTTTCCCAGTTGGTTTGCCAACCTTTTTAGCTTATGCAAAATACTGTATCTATCCAAAATAATTTTTTTAAATGTTTTTTAAATTAAATACAGTCTGTGGCTTAAGATCATTTATGGCATTCCTCTTTAATAGTTGACTCATTAAGAAAATTGATTACGATAAAATTCTCAAATAAAAGTGCTGAAAATGAATGAAACCTGATTTGCCGCAAAATATATTTTGAAAGATGAAAAGTTTTGGAATCATGCAAGGTTAACTTTATTTCAACAAATTTGATACATACATGTGTGTTTAAAGCATGAATAGTGAACCATTGCTAAAATTGATTCTGATGTTTGTTTATAGCAAAGTCTTCTCTATATGATTTGGATGTATTTTAATTGTGGCATAGCTTGATCACTCAGCAGTCAGCAATATTTTGTATGGCAATCAAACAGGCATGTTAGCCATTTTATATCAGTAATATGCAACACTTTCTCTGGATGGTGGGCCATTGCCCTGCAGAATACTCCCTCGGCTTCCTCGGTAAATCGTAACAGGCGAGAAAAGAATGTTGCTTTCCGTTGCCCGGGTTTTCCCAGAGCTAAAGGGCATAAATGTGAAGCAGATTTGTTGGTGATGCTCTTTAATTGTGTCTGTTGTCATATAAGTGAAATACCCTTGAGTACGACGTTAAACACCAATCAAACACACACACAATTCGGACTAGGTACAATTATTGAAAGAGACAAAGCGATTGTTCAAATTGATGGAGGAGTTTGTCAAGGTGCCATCTTTAAACCTGGGTTATTATAACTTCATTTAATATTGCTATTTTTAGCTAGCTTTATATTAAATATATTACTAATCTTCTACCCAGTTTGTACTACCATATTAAACCTAGTTAAAAGACCATTATTTAAGAAGTACGTGAAATTGATATTGAATTTTACCTGGAAAAAATCGGCTTTTAAATACTTGAAGAATATTTGACTTTTTAAATAAGATATAGTTGTCCTTGTACAGAACAAGAAAAGTACATGTACAAGTCCAGATTAAAAAAAAAAAGAATGTCTGTCTCTCTCTTTTCATAATCTTTCAGACAGATTTTATTCTGAACTTATCCGGTTATATTTGTTCTTCAGATCTTCTGCTAGGAGGAGTGTTACTGCTGTTTAAATTTCAATATACTCTCATTATGACATTTTTGTATTAAGGCAAATGAACGACTGTATTATGACATGGCTGTGGTGCTGTGGATAATCATTGTTGATCTGAGCCAGTCATCTAGGTCCACACCATATGCCACTGCCTGTTAAACTATGGGTTCATACTAACAATCAGGGATTTTCTCACATAGGTTATATGTATTTATTTCAGTCATTCAGGCGAAATAGGTATAATTGAAACTGATATGAAAAAAAAAAAAGAAGAAAAACCAGATGAAAGCTGAAAAATATTAAACAGCATTCCTACTTATCTCATTCATTTGGCATATTTTGGTCAAAGAGAGGCTCCAACTTTGTTGTTAGTAGTTTGGATAGGATTTGTCTATTGGCATAGTTCTATAAAAATAAATAAGGTTGATTAATACACTGGTTTTGTCACAGTAACCTGGACAAGATTTTTTTTACAATTTGCATAACTTATGTCCATAGAAAGTATTTATTTGTACCAATGTGAAACGAGATAGTTGGATTTAATTTATCTGGCTTAAAAGAAAGTTTTTTACGTCACTAACCAAAAATAAGCGGGACAGTTTCTTTTTTAATCGAATGTAGACAAATCCAATAATACTAAAGGATTTGTGCGTATTTTCTGGCAGCAGTAATTTCATAGCCATTTTAAATTTGTTGTTGTGTGAGGTCATTTATTGTTACTTGTAGCATTAGAACTATTCAAACGGGATAACACTTGTGCATATAATCATTTAGAGGGCGCACTATTTATTCATTAATTCATAACATAATATTATTTGCACATAACTGTTGCCGTTTTAAGACATGGAATCTGCTGACGGACGTAGACTCCATTTTAATTTCCCTATTGTGCACTTTGTTCATATTAATGGCGACAATTTCCTCTCATGAAAACATTCGTTTATGTAGAGTTCAATCTTTCCTTCAGAAGCAGCATCTGTTACGTGGTATCATCATTATGATTTTCTGATTTATAAATAGCTGTTTTTGTTGTGTTAATCTATATGTACAAAAGGGATAATATAATGGCTGTTTGTAAATATCACTGCTGTTTTCCTGTAGGTGGCGCTGTATGTATATATACTGCTGTAGACTTTGTTATGGACCTTATCAATGTACACAGTTACAATCTGAAGACTGATTTTAAAGTTCTGTACAGAAAATTGACTTCAACTTCTGTATAAGAATAATGCATTTCTATTTCTGAATGGGAATATTGAATTTTAACTTATATACAGAACAGTGATTTGAATCTTCTATATAGAAATTGATTTTAAACTTCTGTACAGAATATTGATTTCCAACATCTGGATAGAAAATTGATGTCAAACTTCTGTAAAGAATATTGATTTCAAAGTTCTATATAGAATATTGATTTAAAACACATTGTATTTACGCCACACATCTGTACTATAATACATTATAATTAAACTATCCTTATTGTTGAATTTTTATAAACCCGACTGTTGTTGTTTTTCTTTGTGGTTCGTCTTTTTATTTAAGTTTCCCCTCAAAAACGATTGTTTTGCAAATTAAAAAAAAAAAAAAAAACAAATTAAAAAAAAAAGAACTCAGCACTATAGTTACGCCCCCAATATCATCCTTTGCAATGGGCATTCTTAATAACAGTTAGGCCCTACCAGCTATATAAAGCTGGGATAATTAAATTTGGTTTCACACAAGATATTTATCTTCGCAAACCAATGGTAAAAAATCTAGGTATATTTACTTTGGTACATTAGATAGCTTACTCGTGTTATCTGGGTCGACTGAGGGCCCATAATCTCGCCCCGTGTGAAGCTGCCCCCCCCCCCTCTCCCCATAATCCACTGGTTAATGAACGGAATG
>JARFOD010115766.1:0-15007 GCA_031763545.1 Mopalia muscosa | reverse complement strand
ACAGGGCAACAGGAAGCACTGTACTAACTCTTCATTAAGGTGCACTACTGGCTATATTATCATTTATTCTAGGCAAAACATCACGTGACGTTAAAGATAACACGTTGACTGCCTGTACATGGCAAGTATGAGAAAAGCCAATGGCGCACCAAACTCAAACTCTTTTCGTCATAATGAACTTAAACAGAGCCAGTGTAACTGCTGTTTAGCTTAGACAGCCACACTTAAACTGACACCAAGTTATTTTTTCAGTGGTACAGTTAATTACAGGAACACTACCATCAAACAAGTGAAATATCTTAATTATTGCCTTACAAATATATATAATACGGTACAGGATTATTTGGCTGAGTCATCCTCACATATATAAACAAAACTAGAGCTATCTAGATTGGTCTGACCTAAATCTTACATGTAAACAAAACACACTAAGGTCAGATGAGGGTCATAAGAAATAAGGACAGAGGTCAACACCTTTGACCTTTTCCCAACGGATTTCCAAGGCTACAAATGTATCTGAACTCTATGAACTAGTTTGCAATAACAGTTATTATATAGTTCATTTTATGTAAATAATGTCCTTAAAACTATGAATGTATAATATCAAATTAAAATTTATTAAGAAATGTGAAACTGGGGAATTATCTTCAACATGAGCTGGCTAGGTGGTTTTAATTAATCAACATCTCTGTGCCAGGTGATTAATTTTAAGAAAAAGTTAAATGTATAATATCTAAAGTGTTCATATGGGTTTAGATCACAGATTATACAATTATACGAACTGATCAACACAAATATTGAGCTTGTAACACAGTCGGTGGTTGGACATATTTTTCTTATATTCTCAGGGTATTCCATCAACAGTTTTAACCCCATTCAAATCCCTAACATCCAACTCATACTTAACCAAAGTAAGTTTTTTAAATAAAAAAATGTCCTCAAGAAGAAACTACTATTTTTTGTCAAATCCAATTAAACATGAAAAAAACCCTTGAAACAATGAATATTTTGTCATTTTTACAATACTGTTTGAACTTTAAAACACATGATTATTTAACAGGTAAATGTGTGATTGAGTTTAGCTGTCTCGAGGAAGATAAACAAAGTCACAAGGCTGGGTTTATGTTATGATCACTTGGTGACCTTCAGCCTTGTTTTAAATTTTACTGGCTAGAACAATCTGTCCTGAGAATTAAACACTCTTGCATGCTTACATCTAGAATCTAAGATACATAAATGAACATAATGTGATGTTGCTGTACATGTAACCAAATCAACTTATACATTGATGGTGATTAAAAAAGAAAGAAACCATCATTTTAAGTTGGTCACACAAGTGAAACAGTGTATTTAAATCTTTGATGGTGTTGGTTAAAACATTAAGGATACTCTAATACATCCGACCAGAGCCACCAGTGAGTCCTCCCTCTCATGAGGAATACATCCCACCACAGCCACCAGTGAGTTCTCTCAGGAGGAATACATCCGACCAGAGCCACCAGTGAGTCCTCCCTCTCATGAGGAATACATCCCACCACAGCCACCAATGAGTTCTCTCAGGAGGAATACATCCCACCACAGCCACCAGTGAGTTCTCTCATGAGGAATACATCCCACCACAGCCACCAGTTCGTCCTTCCATGGAAAAAACATCCTACCATGGCCACCAGTAAGTACTCTCATGAGAAGAACATCCAACCCCGGTCACCAGTGCCTCCTCACATGAGGAGTACATCCCACCACGGCCGCCAGTGAGTTCTCTCATAAGGAGTACATACCACTACAGCCCCCAGTGAGTCCTCTCTTGAGGAGTTCATCCCACCACAGCCACCAGTGAGTCCTCACATAAGGGAAAACATCCCAAAACGACCCCTAGAAGTTTTCTCATGAGGATTACATTCCACCCAAGCCCCCAGTGAGTTATCTCATGGGACGTACATCCCACCCCAGCCACCAGTGAGTTCTCTCATAAGGAGTACATCCCACTACAGCCACCAGTGAGTCCTCACATCAGGGAATACATCCCAAAACGACCCCTAGGAGTTTTCTCATGAAGAGTACATCCTATCACAGCCACCAGTGAGTTCTCTCATGAGGAATACATCCTACCACAGCCACCAGTGAGTTCTCTCATGGGGAATACATCCTACCACAGCCCCCAGTGAGTTCTCTCATGGGGAATCCATCCCACCACCGCCACCAGTGAGTTCTCTCATGGGGAATACAACCACCCACAGCCACCAGTGAGTTCTCTCATGGGGAATACATCCCAAAATGGCCCCTAGAGAGTTTTCTCATGAGGAATACATCCCATAAAGGTCAGTAGTAAATACATGAATAACAAAAACAAATTAACATTTCTGTCATTTTCTTCAGAGAGAACCAGGACAGATAAAGCCTACACCAGCCCTAAATATTTCTAATTGTTAACCAATGATAAAAATTTAAATATATATATTTACTTCAACTCTGACTGTGCTTCCCCCTGATCTAGACAAGCTCATGTCACTGGCGTGTTGTAATTCGTGTTCAAGGCTGTGATTGTCATGTCCATATACATTACCAATTGTCTCAAAATCTGCAAATACATGATAACTAAGTATAAATTAGTTAATTTATTTATTATTAGTTATTTTATTAGAAAACAAAATGTAACATTATGTGATAAGCATGTTCATATGCAGAATAGCAATTCTATCAAATAACTTAATATAAAATAATAGGTCTTCAATTTATCAAACATATTGTATGTATATTGAATACACAATTTGCCCCCTGGAATGAAACCAATCAGAAACATTTATAAGAGGTAACCCATTGGATTAAAACTCTGCAAACATCTGAATCACTGGGTTTAAATCAGGAACCAAGTAAAGGGTCTAAGAAAGACACCGCTACTGCCCAAAGGCCTGCCTCCAGCACACAACTATAACATGTTGATGGGGGCCTAAACCGTACATAACGTCAAGGAAGGATAAGCAGTTAGGAGCACTAACTACTAATCCTGACATGATGCCTTCACTAGACAAAATAAAAGTTGATTTTCTTGTTAGTTTAACTCATGTTAAATGTTGATCGAAGAGTATTTCGCCTATGTTACAACAAATTCTCCACTTCTTACTCTACACTGGTAGATGAAGCTAAAATGTAACATACATCATACATGTTCACTACCATTCATAGACCTGTAACTATGTTAAGTTACAACATATTGAAATGGACATGAAATGGACATTAAATGAGGACCAAAACATCCTCCACTCCCCATGTTTGTAGCAAATACACATATCTTGAATATACAATTCCCTGTAGGTATTTCTTGAGGTTTATGAATAAAGATTATTTATAGTCAACTTTCATTTTATATATGAAAAGAAAACATTGAATATCTTGATTGCAACATATTTATCAATAGTTTTTAAAAGAACATCCCTGTGCTAGTATCATTATTTTTTAGGAATATACAAAGTGACATCAATATTACAGGCTAATAACCACAATTTAATATTCAAATACATTAACCATAAATTAATTCATTTCAACAACATTCATACGTTAAAAAAAAAATGACAATAAAAAGAATAGATGAATTCAGTCCAAAGAAACCAGTATAGAAAGTTTCTTTTACCTGAAGGTGCCGTGTCTGTCTGATCTCCATTGATCTGGTTGATTTTAAAACCATTACTCCTGTCCATGTAATCAGTTATTGAGATTGGCCCATCATTCCTGTTGACGTCATCGGAATCCTGCATGTCCTTCAACAAACACAAACAACATTTTCATTTACCTATGCAATGGGTTGGTTGTTGATAATTTTATTTGCTTCTCATCAGGTCCCATAGATAAACACCTGATGTTTCTCGTGTGACTATTGTGTGAAATGTGAGTGCTATTTCATGTAAAGGTTTTATGTATGGATGGTAAATAGGCTTTATATTCATAAACAACAGTTACAATACTTCTCTAGTTTTTGTAAGTCTACCAGGTCTGGTTATCGATAAACGGTGTAGGTTTTATGGCTTAATTAAATGTTTTCTCACATGCCAAACTGAACATGCAAAGAACAATCTATCATCACAGGCAACAACCAGAAGATGGTACGATAGTGGTGGAGGTTTAAACCTCAGGTGGTTACCACACAACAAACTGACATTGTTGGTTCTGATGGGACACAACACAAAATTTAGGATCACAGATGTCTCTTTAAATCCTACTTGTACATAAGGGTGGCAGGCCGCTGCATTATTTTCAAAATTTCTCCCCAAGTCATAGGATTTCTTTTGAGCTATGATTGTATTAATTATTGTATGATTTTCCAGGCATGAACACTGAAGGTCCCCAACCATCACCTGTCAGAATCTTTGAATAGACGAGTCTCTGGATTAAGTCTTGTAGTGGCTGGCAATAACAGGGCTTCTGCCAAGGTGATAAAATGTTATAAGAAAGGAGATACAGTACAGTGTAACATGTGCTATGTCATAAAATAAATATAGACCAACTTGAAGTCAATTGGACTGTTTTCTGATTAGCTAGAAAACACTGGAGATAAAGCGTGGAGTGCGCATGGACTCACATTCAATGAACTCATAGCTAAACTCCATGCCGATTGTGTTCATCTAAATATATATATTTAGAACCTCAACGTACATTATGTGCAAGCAAGGACTATCAAAAGTATGGTTTCCAAAATGGTCATTTTGATTCACTTTTCAAATAACTGGGTGTCTACTTTTGACAGTTTTCCTAACTCCTGCATGTTGAAGTTTCGTAAAACAGGGTGTCCAAATGAGGCAATTGTTTACTTCAGAGCATCTATTTGGACGGGTAGACGAGTGTCTGCCTAAATGTGCTCAACTATTCATAAGTCAGAATAGTCTGATTGGCATTTTACACCGTACAGTGATTTCACTCCTGTGACAGCATGTCAGCCTAATGGGTGGAGAACCCCCCTCCTGACAACGAACACAGACAACAGTCACAACACAGGACAAGAGTGGACTACCAAGCCGGAATTGACTGAACATGTAGGATGCTGTAAGCGTATTACTCTTGCTGTATTATAATTTCTTAAGTACTGAAGATTGTTTAAATGCCATATACTGAAATATGTTGTCAACATAATTTTTTGGAATTGCCCCATACTCTACTATGTGAAACTTCAAATACTAATGTTATCCCATAGCTGTATGAACCCATACCAGGCAAGGGCTTAGGCAGAGGGGTGCCCACTCGTCCTTTAAACACCCTGCATTGATGAATTGCCTCAAATGGACATTTCATTTTTGGAAAGATTAACATGCAGGAGACAGGAAAACTGTAAAAATTGGAAACCCAGTTACTTAAAAAGTGAAACAATATGATCATACTTTTACTTTCTGGCTAAACGCCTACACCAGGTAACAGGAAATTCCCTTCAAACACCCATGAGATTTAAAGTCCCCCAGCAGCCATACCTTTAAATTGTTAGTTTGTATATTGTCAGGAGTAAGCTAACTCTCAACCCTAAGAGACTGCCTGATATTTATTGTCCAGAATATTAGAATATTTACAGTATAAGATGTTGTCTTCGTTCTTATGCCTGTAGGCCTACAAAAAGGATGCATATAAATGTGTATCATGGGTCCAGACAGTATCCCCAGATGAATATATATCATGCCATGCCCCTCTATGTGCATGCACATTGTTCATACCAAATTGAATATCAGTCATTTTTACAATACTGTCACCTTACTCATAATGCAATACATATTCTACGACACAGATATTAACAGAAGCCATTTCGCTTTGGTATCTTTTACTCAAAAGTTAGATTTTTATTTACCAAAATTTTATAAATTTATTCTTTGACAGTCTTTTGGTGCAATGAAAACAGTACTTCGAATAAAACTCTTACTCAGTAGAATAGTAAAATTGACCATATGTAGTACTTTGGGAGCCTATGTTCTTCTCACTATTCAAAATGACTTCTATCATTCTCTATATAATTCAGATGCAAAAATTAGCAACGTCTAGAGTTATATGTAAGCAAAGTCATGCAAGTTTAAGGAAATATTAACTGCACTTTATACTGATAACTACCTTAAATCCGAGTCCCATACTCCTAGAACATACATCAAAATGGAATGACAAATCACATAAAGTTATTCACTACACTACAGCCTGGATAATTATACAATCACAAACTGGCAACCACACTGACAAATGCTACTTGTAGTATATCCAACTGAAATATCTTGTCTAAATGATGTTAAACATTTTTGCTATCTCTGATAACCTACCCTAGGAAATGACTGAAGGCTGATAGAGAGCATTCTAATAACAATGTAGACCACACTGGACTTTGTAACAGTTATAATACATTTTAAAAAATCTTGCCTGTTTCTACAACATACTATGTATAATAGTTCAGAGATGACTTTATATAGGGGTCAGGGGTTACCACCACAAGTTAGCTTATCAACTTACATACAGTATATGTAAATCCCCTAAATGACTGGACCCCTAGTATTACAGGGTCAGATTTAAATCTGGGATAGGAAAGACAGCAATAGAGGAGAATTAATTTTACATGTACTAATAGGCAAGGGCAGATACCTGTCCACCCACCCAAAAGTGAACAATTGCCTTATTTGGACAGTCTGTTTTAAGAAACTTTAACATGCTGGAGATAGGAAAACTGTCAAAAGTGGACACCCAGTTATTTGAAAAGTGAAGCAAAATGACCTTTTTGGACACAATACTTTTGATTTCTGGCCTAGCCCCAGCTAATTGGTAAAAGTTGAAGTTGAATTTAGCAACTGATCATATAAAAGTCCATTCCACAGGGTATTTCATTCCAAAATGTCAGAGGACAATATTGTCTTCAAATATCAACATTCTGGCTAGTTTAATTTTGTAATAACAAGATTACAATTTAATCTAAAAGGTACTTTGATTGACTTGTTAGCTTATATACCTAGATTAAACAAAGCAAAACACTGACTTAACAATTTGTGGCTGTGTTAGTGTAGCTTGTTTAATATTGGAGCACATTCATTGATATCATACAAGTGAAATACCCTCAAGTAACGTGTGGATAAACCAAATGAATCAGTCTAATTTATCAAAATATCTGGAATCGACAAAAAAACTGTGGTCCAGTATGCCTATTAAATTGGTCGGCTGATCACAACTCTTGATATGTACTACATGTCAACTGCTTGTTTGTTTGTTTGATTGGGGTTTAACGCTGTACTCAAGTGTATTTCACTTATAGGACCATGGATAGCCCACTTCACACTGTTCCATGCCTTATTACGGTGGGAAAACTAAAAGGAAACATTGTAACTCCTCCCCGCTCCCACCATGTTGTGACTCACTCATATAACCTACTGAAACAGATTGACAAATAGATTTGATTCTGTGAAAGGCACATTGAAGTAGGCTTAGAAAACACACTCTCTAACCACTAAGCCACAGCTGTGGTTCCCATGTAAATTCGAATTAGAATATATTCCTATCCAATAGATGCACAGGTACTTGAGTTTACTTCCCCTGAAATGGTCAGTCCAGGGGAATTCTGAGCTAAACAAAGATTACAAAGAGTTAGAGAGAAGCCCTGTGATTGGTCACGCATACACAACAAGGTTTGCTATAAATTTTGTCAGCTATACAGCCAGTAAATATGAAATACACTGGAGTTGATTGGGATCTTGATTTAATCTGCATGGCATATTTACAAGTTCAAGTTGATACAGGGATTGATTTGTTTATTTGATTGTGGCTTAAGGTTGTATTGTATTTAAGGTTATTTCAACCACAGTCACATTTCAGCCCATTGACTTGGGGACTATCAACATTAAAATTCAACTATCATAAAAAATATAAACAGAAAGTCAAAGGAATAAACATCAAGTTCGACATTAAACCCCCCTCCCTCCATATACACCCTGCATCCCCAGAAAATACTCACATTTAAAATGTGTACATCAATTCTTTATTGATATATAACATGTACACCTATACAGTATTTTCACTTTATACATGTATTTAGTTTTTTTCTGATTGATAACACGATTCACATATCTTTCATTTTTATCTAATTTTTTGTAGATTACAGGAAAATCTCTCCTTTTTTACTAAGTAGTTATTACATAAATTTACACATTTTTTATAAAGCAATTTGGTACCAACTGCAAACTCAAATGATACAAAAGACTACAGCTGTACAAGATAATGGACACAAATAATTTTTTTTATATATATATTATTTTTCCAGAAACACAAAAATAAACCTGGGGCCACTTTCACGAAATATTGTACTACAAAAAAATGTTGTACGATAAAATTTTATCACTTTAAAATATAGGCGTAAAAATATCATACAACATTTATTGTTGTACGACATTTTGTGAAAGCGGCTACTGTACCCATGTATACTACATATAAGGAATAACATATAAAGAACTACATATAAGGAGTTGAGAAGATATAACTTTAGTACATGTAAACTAAATTATATGTATTATTTTTAATAATTTGCTGGGTATTTACAGCACATTTGCTGTACATCTCCAGACTATCAGCTGATTACATATAATTTTATGTCCTAATGTTAATTCAGACATGACAGCTTTTATCTTAGTATTTCTAAAAAAATAATCACACTGGCACAAGGATGTTGAACAATAAAACACGTAAATAATCTCATGTTCTAGATTAACTCCCACAGACAAGTTTCTAAATAGATCCTAACCTCGAGTTGTTATATGGGTAACCTATTAAGTTATTGTGGGGTACAAGTGTAGAACAATTCCATTCCAAGTTGGGTAGATACACTTCTGGTAGTCAATATGACTACATAAAGACATTGAAGGCTTTAAACTGTAGTAACAGCATTTTTTTTCACATTATGACAGTAGGTCTACATCAGCCCAATGAGTGCATGAAAACACCATAGAAAGTTTGTTGTTTGGGATTTACTGCCATACTCAAGGGCATTTCAGTTATATGACTTGTTACACATTGTCCATTTCACACTGTTCTAACAAGAAGAAGTCTTGTAAAAACAACCCACATGAGTTGGCCATTTGGTTTGACTAAGAAAATACCTAAGACTTCTCATGACAACAGCCCGCGGCCGTGGCTCAGTGATAGTGAGTGTGCTTCCTGAACTGAATGTGCTTTGATTTACCATTCACGGGTTCGAGTCGGCCTTTCAACCATCAGGTATATGAGCGAGTCACATGTTCTGGCTCTGTCAATTGCGGGGTGGTTTTTACGAGGTTTCCTCTCGGTTTTCCACCGGAATAAGGCTGTGTACACTGTGAAGTGGACAATCCGTCGTCATATAAGTGAAATACCCTTGAGTACGACGTTAAACACCAATCAAACAATCAGACGAACAAATCAAATGCATCTTTTTCACAGATCACTTCCCAGTGAATGTCAAGGGTTCTATAATAAACATTATTGTATTTGATTGACAGGCTTTTTAAATAGAAACTACTGGTACTATATTGTCAATAATAATTACATGTTCAGCATTTCTACATAAATCGTTTCATGATTATAGTGATCAGTCCCTACATCAGTATCAATATATCAATAAATTAACTAAGCAGTGCTTGTTTTGTTGCTGTACACTAACAACTTTTTCTAATCAGGCTTCTCTATGGACAATGAATGACTTCAGTTAAATCGATACATCACTCTCGATTCAATATTGGTCATTGTCAACTGCTTTGGAGAAGATGCAGAGCTCTGTATCTTTCACACTTCATCACAAATGTAGCCGTATATCTTTCTGACTCAGTTTATATTCAAACTCGACCTTAAATCGGTAAGTAGCTTTGTTAAAAATGTGTAAATTCGATTCCAAGGTCTTGCCAACCAGCCAATTGCCTCCCTTTGGATATGAATGTAGACTTGGGAATGTTTGCAGAAGTACCTAGCAAGAAATTCCATTTCAAACACAAAAATATGCATATTAAAAGCTGTATCAAGTTCGTAAGTTTTGGATTCTTCTAAAATCTATAGCTATAAACATAAAGGCTTTTTAAGAAAATAAGATAAAAAAAAGTGTTTCTGACTTTTCTGAAACCATTGCAGATATTCCCTATTGCTGACTAATACACCCCAGCTTTGTAAGGAGTACATATTTGTTTATATGATTTGGTCTAGCAAAATGATGCCTATAGTTATTTTGCTATTTGTGGTGTTTGTATTGCGTTGTGTTGTTGTCCTGTATTTGTCCCATCCTGTCTTTGTTTGTTGCCAGTGGTGCCCAGGGTGGTTTCCTTCACTCTTTGGTTTGGCATGCCGTCATATAAATGAAATACCCTTGAGTACGACTTTAAACCCCAATCAAACAAATGATGCAGGAGATAAGAAAACTGGTAAAATTGGACACCAATCAAACAGCAATCAAACAAACAAACATCAAAAAGTGATGGCTATTTTGGACACCATACTTTTCATTTTTGGCTAAACCCATGATGATAATGAAAGTAGTGTAAGGGGTTCAGTCATTACCTTGTTATAAATCTTAGCGCTAATATTCTCCCAAATCCCCCCAAAAATAAGTCGGGGTTGTGTTCAACGCAGGCCTATTCACTGACACCGATTTGATATTTTAAGTGTGAAGAAAGAATAATTTGCTTGCCTCAACACTTACTAGTCTAAATGGAGGTGTGAGTCACATGGTGTGACTGCTAAAAGCTTAGACACATCCCTACCAGTTAGACAGTAAGTGTGAAGTAAACTGTAGTGTTGCATATCTCTACCAGTTAGACAGTAAGTGTGAAGTAAACTGTATGGGTAGTGTTAATCTGGACAGTTTCACCACTGTACAGTATATACTAGCATGCTAGTTGTAAAGGTACTATGACAATCTGAATGTCATACTGACTGAACTGGGCATTACGATTCACTACTGGCTTTATTATCATTTATTCTAGGCAAAACATCACCTGGCATTAAAGATATAAACATGTTGACCGGACTCCTGTACATGACACGTAACGCGAGAAAGTAAGAGAAAATCGTGCACCTAACTCAACCTGGGTCATTCTGTTTGTGTTAAAATTGCCTAAAATGTATAACTGCAAGCAGGACATCAAAATTGTAACTTTTACTACAGTTCTTCTATTTAATGTATTTTGATGTCTAAAAATTAACAGATGATCCATAAACATAGCTGTCCATTTATCAACCAGTCTGTTGTACATGTATTGTGATCATGATGCTAAGGATTAGTACACATGTATAAAGTAATTATGAGTTTTTTAAAAGCTTTTGTTTAATTTGTTTATCAGTAACTTAAAACTTCCTGTTTTTACAGTAATTACTGATTTATTTCCTTGTCTAACATGAAGTACTCCATAATTAGTTTCATGGTAAATACCTTGTATATACAATTAAGTTTAAATTTGACATAAAAAAAACACTTTAATTTCTGTCTAAATGGGTGTATATATGCAATTACATAACCAGTTCAGAGCATTCAAATACATCATTATATTCATGTTGGCGCTTGGGTGGCGGTTAGTTTCCGTGCCCAATAGTGCCCAATTTTAACTAAACCTTGTGAGTATGACTTTAAACCCCAATCATACAAACATGCCAAACTTCGTCCATAGCTACAACCTATGAAGATAAATACAAATCAACCTATGCAGTATATAATACTATGTCAATTAGGTGCATTTTGCTATTTTAACATTTCTAATTTACATATTGCAAATATAATATACGCAGTACGTTGATTTCAGAGCCTGTATCAAAAGCACAAAATATTTCATACTGTTTTGATTTCCAGAACTTCTATTGACAACTTTACAAACATTTTTAAAACCTTTCAATATTTTTAAACCAAACCTCATATAAATTTCAATTTCAATATGTTTAATCCATCTTTAGGGTATTTACATGTAATGTCATATTTTGTTTTCAGAAACATGTCACATGCAACTTTAAAAATGATGCATTATGGGAAATTTCTGGCATTCCTCTAACATAATGTTTCTAACTAAACGAAACACATTTACCAAATACAATATTTGCTTATTAAATAGACCATAATCGGTAATTAAATTTACAAATATTAAGCAAGTCGTCCAAACGCAAAAAATACTATACAGCAGTGGCTAATCAAAGATGAAATTACCCAGAGTTCCTCACAAGCAAAGACACATGTCGGAAATGTGACACCACCGTTTATTGCTGGTCTGCAATGCTGTGGACATTACTATATGGCAGTTACATACTTCTAGTTAATAGACTTCTGGTATGATGCACAGATTAGTTTCAGTGAATATGATCATATACATGCAAGTCAAATCCCCATGAGCTTGACGTTAAACAACAATCAACTCAAAATCATACGTACATGTCCAGTAAAAACATGTGTACATTAATAGAACCTTTATGGTAGTTTATTACTTGTTAATGATAATCTCTGATACAGGAACAAATGTCCCTGGAAAACAAATTAAATCAGTTCATTAGTAAATCACCAGATCTCATTATAGGCAATTATCTATATTGTGGAGATAAAACTGTTATTGTAGTAATAAATACAGCTACATTTTCATCCGCAATTAAATATATATTCATCAGTGTTCCTTTAGCTTTACGTGTATGTAGATATTAAAAGTCTATAGTTGTACTTAGGAAGAAATTTGGGCCATTCCGTGTTGAGCCTCTGTACATGTCATGTCAGGCAAATGCTCAATCCATTGTCATAGAAGTTTGCAAATTTGCTACATATTTATCAAACACTTTATATACCATTTATTATAAATGGTCATTAGCTTCTCTCAAGATGTCTGTAGGTTACCATAACAACTCGAGATTAAGATCTGCTTGGATAGTAATCTCCAGGAGTTTATCTAGAACATGACATTATTAATTGGTTTCAATTCATGGACATCCCTGTGCAAGTGTGATTACTTTTGAGAATTATACACATGTATTTCATCTGTGATCAACCTACTATAACTTCCATAGCTCTGACAGTTACAGCACTGACCCTACCAGCCATAGACCATAGTTCGAAACCTGGCGGAGGCAAGGAAAAGAGGATTTGTTCACATTTATACTGTTTATCTGTAAATATGGTTGGGCGAACAGTAATTTGATGTGGGATTGTACATGAAGAACATCCAATTATACAAACACTTCACTACATGTACTGAACATTACATGTATGCACAACGATTTATCTACAGATGTTGAAGTATTTGTTATATTATTCAAACATGTCAAGGACCTTTACACAGACAGTGTACATGTATTTTGAGTCCGACCTGTATGTATTCAGAAGTCTTCTACCCTGTGTCTAGTCAACCAGAGCTGCTGTTTTATGTAGTTTGATAAATTTAAAACTGGGCAAATATTTTCATCATATGCTGGTATTTCTATGCTGGTTTGTATTCAACATGTGGCCATTCTGAAGTAGTTTGGATTTTTTATTGTAAAATGAATTATAGATTCAAATTTGGTTAAAAATCGCTGATGTACTCTGCTTAAACTGTACTTGTTGAATTGAGACTTAGTTGTGTAAGGGTGTACTGTCTCTACTTGGAGCTGGAGGAACATTCATTATTCTTCTATTCATTAATTCATTGTCATATAAGTGAAGTACCCCTGAGTACAACGTTAAACACCAATCAATCAAACAATCTATTCATTTAGATTTACATTTTTGGTTAATGAATGCTGGAGGACATTTTGCACTGAAAGTTTGTCTTATAAATGAAGAGACCTTGGGCACAGAATCAAGGACATTTAGTCATACAAGAATTTTTCTAGGGGTTGACTCAGGAAAAGTGATGTATGTACATTTTGTTTTATACAGTACAATACAAGTACCTGCCTCTCAATAATAGAGGAGTGACTATAGACATTTACCTTTTATTTACGCTGTAAATGAGAGAGCTGTTTTCCTGGTCTTTTCAGTTAATTTCTTTGTGATTTATCTTACTTTATAACATTGAACAATGAGAAACTTCAACATGTGTTTGCTAATGTGTAGGACTGTACCGGAGTGTAACAGGTCAAGAACCAAGTGTCAATGTTCATTTAGTGAAATACACTTGAATATGGCCACTATCACCAATAGAATAGAATGATGATACATGTTGTATAGTCATTTGTACCTAATGCTAAAATCACTTGAGGAATTTGTGGACTTTAGTATTGACGACTGACTAATTCATGAACACATTATGAGTGTTCTATTGGTTTCATAATACATACAAGTGAAGTGACCTTGAAGGACCATCAGAACCTATCAAATAGTTGGTTAATATGTATATCTGTTAAACTTAATGCTATCATCACTTCTGGAAAGCCTGAATTGAATTTGTGGACGTCGGAAAGGAAGATATCTGCATGAACATATTATATGGGCCGTAAAAATTCTGCCTTTTCAAGGCCTTTTACAATGGATATGTAAAGGTACTTTCCATGGATGAAAACGTCATTGCAGGAACACAAGAGGTGCATATTGTGAGAATTTAAATTGGTAAAATTGGAGTGTGAGAATATACTCTGTAGCTTGATAAATTGTTTAACTGTTTCTGAAAACATGAAGAGGTCGCAAGGTCACTCAGCCCTGGTTTTGTACAGGGGTAGTCGATTTAGCTGTACCAGGTTTAAAGCTGTTAAAGTTGTCAACGGAGAAGTCAAAGGCTGGACTGATCAAGTAGGTTTTCTTGGAATAGTGTGGGGATATTTTATTTTTTTATTTCGAGTTTGATAAACACTTTTTTAGAGGGGTCTGAGATTGAGTGGGTGTCGTTTTGCACATGTGAGCTTATAGTCGAGATTCCTGTGGGACAGGCTACTGGTTGATATGGAGATTAAAATTTAAAAAATTTGTCTGGATATTCTGTCTGTTTCAATCTTGTAGGATTGATCATTGTCCTCTCTGATGCTACATGTAAGGGCAGCCATTCCATGATAACTGCACATCAGTGTTAAAATTTCAAACACTTGCCAGTAACAAAAAACATACTTTTTTCTA